>JAWNNL010000547.1:0-12501 GCA_035045005.1 Liodrosophila aerea
GGTATCGGTTAGTGGTGGCCTTGCTATTTGTATATTTATCGATAGCTTCTCTGCAATTTGAAATTCCATAATGAAGAGAGTCAAAATGGGCGCTGGTTCGAAAGCTTTCTCTTAATTCTTTAATATTCGATAGGCCAATGAATTTGTTTAGAAAAGGATAACAAAACAAGTTGCATCGAATATAAAAAATCTATAATTGTTAAAATTTACAATAGTTAAATTAGCGGGGCTTGCACCGACCGGTTTTCGCTTTAGCTTTTTTGGTACCGATTTGTAAACAAAACACGTTGAAATCGAAAGCAAACAAACGCGCCATTCGCTCAAGTTTGCCAACCGGTTGCAAGCGTAGGTGGCGTGAGACATTTTTGAATATGGGCGCGAAGTTTTGATAAGGCAAACAAAATGTATGAAAATTATTAATAAATGCAAGAAAACAAGAAAATATTACCAATAAATGTAATTGATAGAACAGTATGGAAAAGAAAATATCTACAATGCTGGTGGGGTAACGACATCGGAGATATATCGTTTCAATTTAGTTATATTGAATACTAAATTAATAATTATTTATGCGCTGTGACAGCAGCAATATATCAAGTTCACAGTCAGCTGGCAGTGAGAAGAGAAACACACGAACGATCACATGCAAAAAGACATGAATAACGGCAGTTAATGCAAGAACAGCACTATAATAGAAGAGAATTGAAATGTGAAGACTAGAGAAAATATAAGTATATTCTATAACTATTGCATGCTGTGACACTTTACATAACTAAATATATATATTTCTAAATGTGTATGCCTGCATACAAAAGTTAAAAAACAGTTAATTATGCTAAAATCAGATAAAATATATTTTCAAATTTGGCGCCAAGTGTTGCACAGTGACTCTTTTATTTAAAACATAAATAAAAATGTGTGCCAAATGTTATAAAAATCATAAAGATGATATTAAATGTTTAAAATTCAGAAAATGTAAGATTCACTTCGAATTTTTGAGTTCCAACTAGTATTCAATTGAATATTATATTTACACATTTAATAGTTTGCTTTATTTCAGAATTTTAAAGACCCTAACCACAGTGCATAGATGCATTATGCTAATTAGATTTCAACCAGAACCTTCGTAGGGAAGCCAAAGCAAATTTTCTCAGTTTCTGTTGCATTGCCTGGCAAATAGAAGCTCAGTAGCTGATTGTATCGGGTTGGGAGCAGTTTTCCGCTGAAGATATGGCCATGGATGACTATGATGATGATAGTAAGTCAATTGCAATCAGATCCAATCCAATCCTATCGGACTTTTACAATTCCAGTGAGCAGTGTGGGCGTAACCACGGCACGCATCGAGAATCATCAACAGCAACAGGGATATCAGCAGCAGGGCACGGGTCAGTCACATGGACACCAGGGACATGGTCAGGGACAGTATAGCATGGGTGCCGTTAAGGTGGGCGGCTGGCGTTATGAAGATGCAAGTCGCTACATTGGCGAGTGGAATCAACGTGGACTGAAGCATGGCATTGGTCATTTGCAATTCGCTGACGGCACACGTTACGACGGACAATTTCAGGAGGGCCTTAGCCAAGGCCTTGGTTGCCTCTGGTTTCCCGATGGTGCCAAGTGAGTGACGATGAGATTGCATTGCATTTCGATAAGCATAAATAATTTATGCTACATAGGTATGAGGGCGAATTTCATCAAGGCTGGTTCCATGGTCACGGCATCTTTTGGCGCTCCGATGGCATGAAATTTGAGGGCGAATTCCGTGGCGGTAAGATCTGGGGTCTGGGACTGCTCACCTTTCAGGACTTGACACATGGATTTCCACGCAACGAGGGCCATTTTCAGGACTGTCGTTTCATGAGAAAACGCCGTTGTCCAGAGATTGTTCAGCGTGCTCAAAAATGTGCGCTAATGGCACGATCACAGTGCGAACATCCTTATTAAATGCTGACCCGACCTTTCACACAACCAATTGCCTATTACACACATTTATTGTATTCTGGTTTAGCCATATCAAATGTGAATCTCTGCCCGGATTATTGTTTGTGCTGCATAGTGTATGTTATTAATAAAGTAGAATAATAATTCTGGCTTTTTATTGTTGCTACACTTAGTTTATTCAATCAAACTAGTTTTTTGTTCTTTTAAAATCTAATGTTTAGTACATATTTATATTTTGAAATTCGCAACCGTATTTTGCCATGTTATCGATCAGAAACGATATTGCACATATCGATAAAATGAGCAGCAGTGCTGTGCAAAAATGATGAAATACAGTGTTGCGAAATTACGCTTAAGACGATTCATCGACTAGCGCGCCAAACTATAAATTAATATTCAATTAAATTGAAATTGAGTAAAACATGGTATAGTTTATAAAAGCTACACAGTAAATAAAAAGTGTTTACATACTAAATTTGGTTGGTATAAACTTCCAAGCTCGGACTTAAATAAATGTTCAAAGCCATCGAAATGTGTAAGAGAAAATTGATGCAATCGTCAATAATTCAGAACAATTGATTATAATAAAAAGTATTACTCTTGTGAAAACTAATAAAATAAAAAAATATTTTTTTTTATTGGCAGTTGAGCTGCAGCAGCTAGTCATGGCTTTTTGTTGACAACTTTTGATTGCAGTCAGTCCGAAATAAAACACAAATAAAGCTAACACATTTAATGTCAATTTATTTAGTTTCCAACTCACAGACAAGGCAAAAAGTTTTTGTTATCAATTTCAAATCGATCGAAATGTGTGTGTGTGCTTGGGTGTGTGTGGTAATTTCAATCTGTCGATGTAAGTGCGCACAACAATGGAAGAAGAAATTGCATTGTAATCGTAAATTTTATACACATTTGTTTTCACTGAGTACAGATTGTGTTTGTGTTCATTGTTTTCTCTTATTGCATACATTCTTTGCTTAATTATAAAATAAAGTGCAATAGGTGTTACACACATACGTAAATACATCTATAAATATACACTCACATATATGCATTTGTATTTCGTTTGTGATGTGTTTTAATTAATTTGGCTCTTATTGATTTTTCCTAGGTTTTATTTGGGTTTATTTGTGAATTTTCACGTTTTGCTCCCTAATAACCTAAACTGTGCTAATGACACTTTACAATACATTTATTTATAACGACAAGTGCAGTAGTTGTTAGTTTTCTGATTTGGATATAGCAATGGGGAATCCCACGTTAGACTCTGGTACTTTGGTCCGTTTCTATTATCGTATGTCACAAAAATCAAATATTATTTTATTTATAATTAAATTAATTTAACTTTTCTTAGTTGAAGATCGAATTTAATTGTAATATAATTAAAAAGAAAATTTCATTGGTAAAATATGTTAAATAAAGTATGAGTAATTGTGATGAATCTTTAAAAATATGAGAAATGTTTCAATGAAAACTAGATTATTAAGTTCAATGTTAGGTTTACAATATAATAGTTATAATTTTATTTTAATTTGCCTGTGTTAAATAATTGTAATTGGCTGCAAAATATGTTGCTAATGTCTTTAAAAATATCGGCAATATTCCTTTTTTATATATTGTTTTATAATATGTTATCTACGATAATACACGCAAAAGGTTTGGATATACATAGTTACATATATTATTTGTGTTATTATTAGTAGGAGTTTGTTCTATTTGCCAGGTAAACTTTAAAAAATATTCTACTCCAGCTATGGCTGTTCTTAGGTTATGTCAAAACGTGCTCCAAAAATACCCGAAACTGTCATACACTCTATTAGGCTCAATTCCTGCTCTCGGCGCTGTTTCTAAAACTTTTACAAATGCCTTACAAATCTATCATAAGCGACGTTTCACTGTGCTAATTAGTTTTACACATATACATATTTATTTCATACTAGTAGGGTATGGTTTTACCAAGGCTGTGAACCTGCAAATTTTTGTTTTTCATTCCAAATTGTGGACACCTCTGGCCTAAGCCAAGAGAGTAAACGACAAACTGAAAGGTAGGAATTATTTCTTAGATCCTGTGCAAATGGGATAGGTTTCGTTCCATCCGTATCAGAGTCTAACAGGATAGTTCTGTGGATCTGCGTGCTGACTCGCTCTGCAGGCAATACTCGCTGTCCCTCAACTCACGTCCTGTGATGTCTGCTATAGAATTGGGATCCATGTTGGACAGCTTATCCAAATCGGCATCATTTAGTAGATTCTGTTGCAGTTTTCCCACCAGTTTACGCAAACGTTGAGCATCCAAAGAATTGCGCCGCATGTTGGCATTATAATCGCTGGGCTGCAATGTGATAAAAGTGTTAAGATATCAATACTCTACATCAAGACTATACTCATACATCTCGCCACTGTTCCCCTGGGAAGACAGCAATCAATTCAGCATTCGCCTCCAGCGTGGAAAAGTATTCCTCATCATCAATTTCAGTACCATCGCAGTCCAAATGTATGGCCGGCTGGGTCCGTTGGAACTTAATGGACACCTTGAGCCGTAACTCTGTCAATGTTGTGGCCACAACGGACTTGCGTATGTTTCTGGTAATGTCCTTAACCTGCCGGAGATACTTCCGTTAGTTTTTTATATGCCACAAAGGGTAAAAAGTATGTCATGAAATATCTAAGCATTTTGTATGCAACTCCTATAAAAATAGCACTGAAAGAAAGTTAGTAAAAACACCTACATTAGGGTTAATATTTTATGTGATTTTCTGATGACACACCTGGTACATTCGACTTGAATATTCTCTGAATATTTTAGCACATTTCGCTAAGATATCATCGATATAAAAAATAACGTCTTTTTCTTTAAATTGTAGACACTTTAT
Source organism: Liodrosophila aerea (assembly GCA_035045005.1). Taxonomy (NCBI): domain Eukaryota; kingdom Metazoa; phylum Arthropoda; class Insecta; order Diptera; family Drosophilidae; genus Liodrosophila; species Liodrosophila aerea. The sequence continues at coordinate 4,818 of JAWNNL010000547.1, forward strand.
TTTATTTTTATACATACTGATGCAATCGTGCTAGTTAGGAAAAGAAATTTCTTATATATTCCTTATGTATTTATTTCCTTTGATATAATAATATTAATATATAATAGCTATGTAAAGCTGAATAGTTGTTATTTAACGACAACATATAAAACTTAAAAACAATAAAAATATTTTATTTAGTCAATATCAATATATCAATTATATTATTTGCATTGCAAAATTTGAATATGAAAGCTGCACAGTTATTCTATTGAAGTTAAGAAAAGTGTTGCATACTTTCGGCCGTAGTGGAAATAATATTTCAAGCACAGCCCAAAAGACTGCAACACTTTTGTCTGCTAGAACAAATCAAATGTTAAATCAAGCATAATATTGGTATACATTATTTATTTTTCCATGCTGCTAAGTGTACAAATGTTTTTCTAGTTATTTTCCTGTAGAGTTAAATTTCTTAATGGTTTTTGTGGCACTCATTCTCAGTGACTTGCATAAATATTCGCATCAGGCTACCCGGAGTGGTTAAAAGCATTCATCGCCCTCACACACACTTGCCATACCATACCAGTCTGCATTCCGTCTGCTCTTGGGTCAACATTGGCCTGTTAACGGGAGCAGCATACCAGATGGTAGGATAATACCGGGGAAGGACAATGGACAGATGCTAATGCATTCATGCATTTGTAATGAAATGCATGCGACCCTCACTCTCCACTCCACTCCACTCCACTCCACTCGAGCATTCATTGTAAACTTCATCACAGATGCGTGTCTGCATCTGTGCACGTGTCTCTGCGTGCCTCAGCAACTGTTAATTCGGTTAAAACTTAAAAGCATATGTATACTGACAGACAAGACGGACATTTAGGGAGGTACAAAAGTATAGAAAAAAGTAAAAGATTTGAGGCGATGCTTTCTGATTATACATATTGAGAGAGTGTAGAGCGTAGACTAGTTTCCTTTGGAAGTATTTCTAATCAGTAAATCAAATTGAGTTTTGGTAAAATATATCAATAATATAATAAATACCAGAAAATGAAAACATAAGTCTCAATATCATTTTAGAAATATTCATAGCTAAAATTAAACTTGAATTCATAGGAAAATTTCGTGTGATTTGAGATTATATAGATATATATTTAAGCCCAAATTTAAGACCCTGTAAATGTTCTACCTAAGTCTTATTAAGAGTTTAATTTACTTTCCATGCTTAAGTTACAATCTGCCACAGAATATGGGGGATCCCCAGGGTATGGGAATTTTCAAGCTTCAGTGAACTTTTGAGGCACTTTGAATACTGACTTCTTTCTTTTCAAGTTAATATGCATATTGTACGCATGAAGTCATGTTGAAAAGCATCTACTTAACATTATATAGTAATCATAATATTTAATTCAAAAAGAACTCTTAATAGCTAAGTAAATTAAGATTACAGATATCACTACATAAAGTCCTCAACCATAAATCAAACTGTGTTTAAATGTATCAAAATACACTCATTAATTAATTTTGATTGTGACTAAGTTAATCAATCTAAATACGTAGTAGATCGTATTACATACTCAACTATACTATATTCCAATTTGTGCACATTCCTCTCCTGTTGCACGTCTGATGAAAAAGCTTATTTCTTTTGCTCCCTCATTGTAACAAATCACCGTATAAGTATTTATGGAAAAATTAAACGTTTCACAACAATTAAAAAAGAGATAACGGAGCACGAAATGGGGGAGAGACAAAGGGAGCCCGCTTGATATTGGCCCCGCAATGGTACGCTTGCCTGAACATGAATAATGCCGGCTTATTTGCATCGATGTGGCACATTACGTATACGCCATGTAGTACCACATTTCCTTGTTTGTTTCTCGCACTGTCTCTGTTCGCTTGTTTGTTTGTTTCTTTGCTCCATTTCGTGTTGTCTCTTGGTAACTGCACACAAATAATTTATTTTTCCAGAGAAATTTGGAGTTGCTTCTACTTTAATTTTCACTCTTCCCGCTGGCTTTTATTGCCATTTTATTTGTTGTCAGCCATTACGATTATACACACACACACAGACACACACTGCCACACACATTCGTAGGTAGGTGGCACTGGCCTCGGTAGGTGTGAAAAGGAATATAAAAACATAAAATAAAAACCAAGCCAAATGCGTTTTCCATGTCGCATTTGTATAACTCCCACAGATGCCAGCAGGACGAACAGCTTGGGCTGTCCATACGCTGAGTTTCATTTTCATTTCGATGTTAATATTCTTTTATTTTGCCTAGCCTAACCTTGAAATGTGGGCTGAATAAAAAGCAAAAGAGAATACTGATAGTTATTAGTCCTCGCTCAGGCTAAACCCCATTCAATGGCGGCCTTAATATTACATTTAAATTTATGTAAACTTTTGAAACAATCTAGCCCATTAAATAGGGGCAAAACAGGGTATAAACGGTTTGTGGAAATGGCCGAGACGAGCGGGAAAAGATGTAGCAGAACGTGTGCATGAAAATGCTAGAACTTTATATAAAATAAAGAGTCAAAGAGTGAGTATAATTGAATAATGCAGGTTAGTTCCGAAAAAACATGTATAAAAATGAAATGGGATACGCATTAAACTACCTTTTTTATGCTGTAGTATTATCAAAGGAATTTATTATACCTTAATCATGACAAATGTGTGGAGCACGGATTTCAAAAAGAGAAATGTATATAATTTGGTTAACTTGTTGCTTTTTATATACATTATATAGTATACTACTTTATGCTACTACTACTATATTATTTAGTATAACACATTATAGTTTTACTACAACTATATAATGTAGTATATTAAATTTGTGTTTTTTTTTAAAAATTTGTTACACAAGAAGTTAAATATTTGTTTTAACAAATTGGCTGGACTACAATTTGATATTGTATAAGTGAATAAATAAATATTCTAGTAGTAAATGTATCTGCGATCCGTTTCTTGAATTCATTGAATTAAGTTATAATGAAATTACTTGACTTTTAATTCTGAATGTTCCACTGGACAACAAAATATTTCATATAATATTTATTACGAATTTTGTAACAAAATATTACTAATAGTTTAGCAGTTGCAATGCTAGAGAGCAAACAATTTCTTAGTAGAGACTCGAAGCTATTCATAGCCATGCAATTGGTCTAAAGTCAGATTTAGTATTGCTTTCAACTTGCAGATGTTAGCTTTTGCATTTTCAAGGTCCTTTTTCCTTTTTAAAATTCAAATTTAAGTCGCTTTGCTAAAGAAGTTAACTGAAAATGCCACTGACTTATAGCCAACACTTCACAGAACGAATTTGCTGAATTCGCATTTTACTATGAGTGTGAACCACAAACTTTTAAGCCGAAAACTTTTCAATTTATTAAAATCTGCAGTTCAAGAAACAGTTAGTTTTAGCATTTTTTGCATACTTTATTTCGATATCCTTCAAAGTTCTTTTTTGGAATTTGGGTACATCAACAGATGCATACTTAATTGTTCAATTACTGTAATCTACGTCCAAGAGCAGCCTCATGTCTGGGACAGACTATTCCATGGGACGGACTGAATGTCAAACAATAGCATTCATGATGTGATAATGTTGAATGTGTTCAGGTTACGTGCTGCATGCCACATAGTTTATGCACATGCTTGCTTATTAATTAGCTTCTTGTCACTCAGATATTGCGCATACGACAGGTGGGCCCCTCCACCCTCCACTCCGACACATCGGATGGCACCTGCTTCCTCATACTTCCTGTTACGCTACTTACTTCTTACTCAGCAACAAATTACGGAACATTTGAGAGTTACAAACTGCTAATTATATGGCGTGTTTCGCACACAATTTATGGCCACTCAAGGAATACCTTGGAGCATTCACTTCTGGTCAGTTAGAAAGTTATTTTTGTGGGCAAACGAGTGTCTGACTCGCTCCAAAAACAACCATATAATTAGTGGTCATTTGTTGGAATGGGACTTGGATTTTGGGGACTATAAAGGATGGGGAACATATATTAAATATATAGAAAGAGAATAATTAAATTCCTTTAAGCAAATACAATAAATTCGTGTGGAATTTCAGGCTTAACTCGACTGCTGTTTATCAAGTCGAATTGTAAAATATAGTTACTTCAATTTTGTGCAGTGTTTCACTTAAAACAATTTGGCTCCTTTTAATGTTTTCAGCACACTATAAATCGATTAGGCCCCTGACAGATGGACGGACCAGCAAATTGACTAAGATAGAGCTCAAGTAGCAACTTAGCCGTGTCTGCTGACGCATGGCCAAGTGATAGAAATATCGTTATCACTGCCGACGCACTGTGGGGCCAATACGGCCAATAGTGCTGTCGAAGAGTGTTACTTTTGAACTAAATGATGTAACAGTGGTATTGGGACTGAAGCAAAAGGTAAAGGTACTTAATTTATAAGGAAAATAAAAATGCCATAGTAATGATAATAAATGAATATTTATGAATGAAATGTTTAGACAAATTATAAATAAATAATGTATATAATTAAGTATATTGTTTTATCACATATTTTATATAGGTAATTATTTAAAAAAATTATTTATGAAAATGCATGAGTAAATAATATTTATTGTTAAGTATAATTTCCTGCTTTATATTGTAAATCTTGCTATACAACATATGGTAATATTATAAAAAATAATGTAAATTAAGTAATTTTAATACAACTTTTCATTATAATTATTTAATTTAAATTGTCTACTTCAGATTAACTAATTAATTTTGTTGAACGTATTTACTACTTTTATATTAAAGTTTAAACATTTCTTTAATTTTTAGCCCTTCGGCTATGAGTTCCACGGTGCGACGCGCACAGGCTGCCACACACACACATACACACACACTCACACACATACATATACACAGAGTCAATGGAGGTGGCAGTTTAGTTGCGCCTCACTGGCTGCGGGGACAGGCACTAATGATATACGAGCTTACCACGTTACGCTCTTTTGCTCTTTCGCTTCCTGCTGCTGAATCATCTCAATCTTGGCTTATGCACGCTGTCCATTGTAGCCAGTTTTAATTAATTTCAATTGTTGTCTAACCACAATGCGGCCAATCGGCTCTTAGCCTCTTATTAAAAAAAGTGCAACGAAAATGCGTAAAGGCGAAAATTAAACTCAATTTTAAACTGTAGTGAATGCAGTAAATATTGTGAGGAAAGTGATGATAAGACAACATTCACATTACTCAATACAATATTTGTCTGCTGATAAAATCCTGACGATTGACAAGCCTAGTTGTCGGAATATCATTATTGTTATCATCGATAATATTATTTTTGTTTTACGTCGCATTTTAATGTGGATATTTTATGCGACAGTAACTTTTGAAATTGATGCTTTGTGGTTCAAAGTTCTGAACTTATCAAAGTTATCAATTACTTGAATTGAATACTTTTGATGTATCGTTGAATATAATTTGATTATACTTTTCTGTTTTATTTTTATTAAATATTTAGATTATACAACACTACATAAAAAGAGTGAAGGATTAATTTAACCAAATGAGATGGACAACAGCTTTTAGGGGTCGCTGTATTTGTATCTGAAGTCAACTTTGTGCCATTACGTCTTATAATTTAAACTCAAAATATAGTTACCCCAAATATATCATATCTTAAAATAGTTATTCGTAGCTCCATAAGCTTGAGATAGATCACTTATAACGCATATCGAGCATATGTATAATACATAATAAAGCTAAAACCAAAGTTTGAAAAAGTGTTGCCTACTTTTAGGCTTTGAATTTATTGTTATTGATGGAACTCCTATTAGACTTCCGTTGTGCAACACTGCTCATGCTGCTGATCTAGCATATTCTATAGTATCTGCTGGCATCCTTTACACCCAACTTTGGCCAATTTTCAACACCAAAAAGCGAAACAAGAGCTAGCGGCACTCCATGCCAAAATGCTTTCGAGTGCCACAACTCTTGGCAGCTGAGGTTGGTCTGCTGAATGAGAGATACTTGAGCGTGAAAAGTTTTGTGCTCGAGCAGCAAGAACAATGCTGGGGTATAATCACTTAACGAATTGCTGGCTGGTTAAAAATTGAAAGGGTCAGCAGAGTGGCCGAAACCAAAGAGCAAGCAATATGTTGGTTAACTTTGAAATGCACCCACCTTAAAGGGCTTGCTGTTGTCCAGCTGAGCAGGATCCTCATCCAGTGTGCTGGTTGTCGGTGGAGTGGGCGAATTGGGCAACAATGCCAGCTCCATACTGCTGTCTGCCACATCATCCGCATCACCATCAGCATCAGCATCAGCATCTACATCATCGTCAGCATTGGCAGAAGCCGCAATGCCAGTGACGCTGTCGCCGTCGCCGTCGGCGTCTCCATCGTCTGTATCTGCCTCCATTTCCGCAGCTCGCATCAAAGTTCTTTGTCGTGTTGTGTGAGAGTTTGCTTTGGACGGAGTCGTAGACGCCATCGGAGCAATCATGGTCTCTGTTGTTTCAGCTGTTGCTCTCACTCCACTAGCCTGTTTCGGTGCATTGCTGTCTGACATTTTCTTTATATATGTTTTTGCCTGGGTAAATTTGAAAATGTACGCGATAAAGCAAATTATTTAAATTGTTTTTAAAAAAGGTTAATAATTAAAAATAAGTTTTGTTAAAATATAACGAAAGGTTAAATTTGTTATATCATTTTTATGCATTTCAATATTTCTCACATATTAAATAATGTCTCATGTCTTTGTGTAGAAAAGTCACATGTACAAAAAATGTTCAAAATAATAATAACACAAATATATATTTTAAAATATTCTTATTCAATTATTGTTTGCTCTTTGTGTTTATTATTTTTAAAGACATAATTAAAAAAGTTTAAGTAGAAAAAAATATCTATTTACAAATGTTCGTATACACTCATTGTCTGTTATTTAATTGTATTTTATTTTAAATAATAAAAATAATATATATATTTAATTTTAATCTTATATATTCACTGTCTGTTATTAATGCTTATTATTTTTAAGCACATAATTATTTATTAAATGTATATTTTACATTTATTTATTTATTTTTATATTTATTTATAAAAAGTATTATATCAGATCTTATCACACTTTAAAAGAAGGCATAGAATTGTTACTACAATTTTTTTAAACACTTTTTTAAATTGGTTTTACATTGAAAAATATACTTTTGGAAATAGTATGTAGTATTTACGCGTTATTCAGATTCTTACGAAAAGGCCGTGAGAGGCGCGCACCCGCCAATCGCCAAATGCCAAACGCAACAGAAGCCGGCCGAACTTGGAATAAATTGGCAGACAAAGTGCCTACTGTATTTAAGGCTGAAGCAAGCTCAGTGCGTTTGCCCACTGTTTGTTGTTATTGCAAAGACAAAAGCAAGAGCACACAAAGCGCACAGCAGAGCAGACAGCAGAGCAGACAGCAGAGCAGACAGCAGAGCAGACAGTAGAAGAGAGCGCGAGAGCACGGGAGCCAGAGAGAGCGTAGTGTACGAACGAGCTGTTAAGCGCAGACAGGGCGTGCCAGACAAAACAAAGTTGTGTGCTAGGCCTACACCTCACGCCTCCCACACCACCCACACCAGCCACCACACCACCAGACCGCTGGGACTGCACTAAGCTGAAACGGTAAAAGTTAATTTTTTTAGCCTTGAGTAGATGTAGATGTGTACATATAT
>JAWNNL010000548.1:0-196379 GCA_035045005.1 Liodrosophila aerea
GTTAAGAAAACTTCTTATTTGAATACCGATAATGACATGTTTAATCGATAGTTTAATTTTGGTATTATTAAGTTTGGTATTTTTAAGTCATTTTGTTATTGTTCTAAGAAACACCTAAGTATGACGTAGACACTACGCAATAAGAGTTTTGATCGAGAATGCGAGTCGAGAAGGCGCGAAAATAATAAGTGAATTTATTGAGAAATTGAAGACACGCGCATATGCGCAATTTAGTTTAATAAAGTTATTTGTTCTTACAAAACAAAAGTGTACTTATTAAACATCAGCATCCGTATGAGCGACAATCCATTGGAAGCATATCGACCGACACCAATATCGATCGCCTTTCGAGCCGGATTATAATGAATATTTCATACAGGTACAACAACACATGGTCCTTCGAGCTTAACAAAACGGCATATGGAGTAACGGCATAAAAATTGAAACAGCATCTTACGACGCCAAGAGACGCTATTTCATCAGAAAGTGTAATGTGTGTGTATATGTGTTTCTACGTTTGCCAGACATAGAATCGCATACAAGCAACAGACAGTTGCACCGACGCCACATACATTTACACAGACAACGGCATTTTATGTATGTATATACTGCCGAGCGAAAACGTTTGGATATACATGCATAGTTGCGATCATGCCACCAAAACGGAACAAAAAGACGCCAAATTCGACAGGCAAAGTGAATAAGAAGGTTGCAGACAGCAACACACAAATTATTGCGGAATATGACGAAATTCAGCAAATTAACGACACGGTAGTTCCAGCATCAACACCTTTCCCGGTGACAGTGGGACAAAGATCAGGAACATCGGAATGTTCTCGAAAATCGACGAAGAGGGAACAATTAGAAATTCAGATGGAATTTCTAGTAAAGCAACAAGCTGAGCTTCAGCGACAGATGGAGCTAGTACAGTTAGAGGACGCAAGCAGTATGCATCATGCTGCACAGGATGACGACAAGCAAGCGGAGCTTAGAACACGTGAGTGGGTTGACAAGGAGCCACGTAAGTTAGAATACGAGGTTAGCACCGCGAGCGGTAATGAAAATATTATTAAAAACTTTATGGCACGACAGACAATCGCACAGGATTTGCCATCATTTTCAGGCGATCCTTTGGATTGGCCAATATTTCACGCTGAATTTGTCAACAGCACAGAAACATGTAATTTTAACGATCATGAAAACATTACTCGCTTAAGAAAAGCATTGACAGGTAGAGCTAAAGAAGCAGTTCAGACGCTTCTATTATTGCCACAAAACGTTAATAATGTAATAGACATTTTAAAAGACCGATTTGGCAATCCAAGTCACATTATTAAACAGTTAATTGATAAAATCAGAAATATTCCTGTTTTAAAAGAAGACAAATTTGAAAGACTTATAAATTTAAATGACCAGCTTGTAAACTTGATTCACACCTTGTTATCTCTTGAGGAAATTGACCATATTAGAAATCCGATATTATTTAATGATATTTTGGAAAAACTTCCTGTATCACAACGCATATCCTTTATGCAGCATTATCAGGATTCGGATGAAGACGAACCAAAACTGATGGTGTTGCAAAAATGGATTAGTAAAAAATGTAAAGCTGCTCAATCATTAGGTTATGGTCTTAACAAGCCAAAAGAAACGACACTTACAATAGCGGTTGATAAAAATCAACAAAAACATGCGCCGACTAAATATTGTAATTATTGTAAAGATAATAATCATTATGTGACATCTTGTGAGAAATTTAAATGCCTTGACATAGACAAACGTTGGGATCACGTATCCAAAAATCGATTATGTATTGCATGTTTGTGTAAAAATCACGCAATGAAAACTTGCAAATACAAAAAGACTTGCAACACAAATAATTGTACCTACAGTCACAATTCGTTGTTACATAAAGACAAACCGAGAAATTTGGTAGATCAGAATCAGAATTTACCTGAAAGCTCAAATCAGCAATTCACGACAGAGAAGAATTACAATGTAAATCTAAATCAAAGTAAGGTACTGCTTAAGATTCTCCCAGTTACTCTAGTGGGTACAAAAGGTATGGTTGACACATATGCTCTCTTGGACGAAGCTTCGACAGTTACATTGATTGATCAACAGTTAGCAAACGACTTAGAATTAGACGGTCCGACATGTCCTCTTAAAATGCAGTGGACCAATAACGAAACATACGAACAGGCTGACTCCAGAATAGTCAGTGTACGAATAAAGGGAAAGCCTATGAATTGCAAAACATTTACATTGCGCAGAGTTAAAACTGTATCAGACCTTCACTTGCCAATGCAAACTGTAAATATAGACGACATAGCTGAAGATTGGAAATTCTTGAACGACTTTAAGGAGTGTACTTTTCAGAAGGCAAAGCCTATGATACTCATAGGGCAAGACAATTGGCCACTCATTGTCACGCGTAAGATAAAACATGAATCGTTTAAAGGTCCAGCAAGTAGTAAGACACTATTAGGATGGGTTGTTCACGGTAATGTGAATTTAAACAAATGTAACGCTCAATCAAATTTCATGTTACACATAACTGACGCCACAGATAAAAAAGACGAGACAGATGATTTAGATGTTTTACACAACCTGGTCAAATCTTACTGGTCAATTGAGAACCAAATGACTTATCCAAAAGATAATCCAATATCTCTAGACGACAAAAGGTGTATTGAAATTATAGACAAGACATTGATAAGAAAGGATAATAGATTTGAGTGTGGGTTATTTTGGAAAGGCAATGACATACAACTGACAGAAAGTTATGATAATGCTTACCACAGACTTATGTTGTTAGAACGAAAAATAGACAAAAATAAGGCTTATGGACTTAAATATGAAGACATGATAGAGTCGTACATTAGCAAAGGCTATTTAAAGAAACTATCTACAGACGAATCTTCAATTCAAACTCCCTTGACGTACTATTTACCTCACTTCGGTGTTATTAATATTAATAAACCGAATAAACTAAGAATTGTTTTCGACGCTGCTGCAAAAAGTCATGGCAGTTGTTTAAATGATTATCTTTTGACAGGACCAGATCTCTTTAATGAATTGACGACAGTATTAATGAATTTCCGACGGGCAAAGATAGCATTTGTTGGCGACATTAAGGAAATGTTTTTACAAATAAAAGTCAGACAAGAAGATAGACATGCCCAAAGAATTTTGTGGCGAGGAAATGATCGTCTAAAAACTCCAGACGTATATGAAATACAGGTTGTCTTCTTTGGTGCGAAATGCAGTCCATGCATTGCCCAACAAACTCGAAACCGAAATGCCTTAGATTTTGAGAATCAGTTTCCACAAGCTTGTCAGGAAATAATTTCAAAACATTACATGGACGATTATCTGGGTGGAGCTGACGATGTCATAGACGCAGTAAAGTTAATAAAAGACGTAACATATATCCACAAACAAGCAGGTTTTGAAATGTGTAATTGGATTTGCAATTCACATGAAGTTTTAAAACAAATTGCGGAAGCAGACAAATGTAAAACTGACCAGAAAATAAAAAATCTAACGGAAGAACGTGTTTTAGGATTGCTTTGGGATTATGAGAAAGATTTATTTACGTTCAACCTGAAATTTCAGTCAATTTATATCGACATATTAACCTTGACTAGACGACCGACTAAACGAGAAATTCTTAAACTCACCATGTCTATTTATGATCCTTTGGGATACCTTTCTAATGTTCTGATAGCAAATAAAATACTTTTGCAAGCAATATGGGAAAGTGGAATAGACTGGGACGACAAAATAAGTACAGAACATCATAATCTGTGGGAAAAATTATGTAAAAATATCGCCAGATTAAATGAACTCTCTATTCCAAGGAAAATGACAACTTTAAACATTGACAAATGTAATGTTCAGTTGCACATATTTTGTGATGCATCAAAAATGGCATATGCTTCATGTGCATATTTGAGATTCGACGACGGAGAACAAATAGAGTGTTCACTTATTCTTGCCAAGTCTAGAGTTGCACCGCTAAAGCCAATGTCAATACCTAGACTTGAGTTACAGGGTGCTCTTCTTGCAGCAAGACTCAGTAAGACAATTAAAGAAACATTGAAAATTAATATCGACAAAACCTATTTATGGACGGATGCCGAAATAGTTTTATACTGGCTTAGGTCAAACACCAAACGGTTTAAAATTTTTGTATCGCAACGACTGGGTGAAATTCAAGAATTAACGAATATTAATGACTGGGGATACGTACCGACAAAACTTAACCCTGCAGACGAAGCAACCAAAATTCGAGATATAGACTTTTCCTCATCAAGTTCATGGTTAATTGGACCCCAGTTTTTAAGGCAGAATGAGTGTGAATGGCCAAAAGGAAAGTTATCTAGCGAATGTCTAGTTGACAATGATCAGGTGACAGTCGAATATGTACACGTGACTAACTGTGAAAATAATGTCATAGATTTACCGGACCCTTCAAGATTTTCCAATTGGATGAGGTATCTGAGAACAACAGCTTGGATATTACGCTACATAAATAATTTAAATCCTTTAAAATGCAAGTCAATTAGTAAAGAGTTAATTCCAACAGAAATTGACCGTGCAGAGTATTTGATCTTTAAATTTGTTCAACATAAAAGCTATGGTAAAGAAATTAACTGTCTGTTGGCAAAAAAATCCATAGACAACAATAGTAAATTAAAATCACTGCCGATATTTGTTTCAGGTAATGGACTTCTAAGACTTAAGGGACGTTTAGATAATATCAGTGACGAAGACTTTGATTATGACTACGATGCTAAAAACCCGATTATATTAGCCAAAGAACATGTAATCACAATGTTAATTATTCAGTTTTATCACGTTGCAAATTGTCATATCGGTACCGACACAGTGATAGCCAATCTTAGACAGAGATTTTGGATAACAAACTGTAGAAATACAGTGAAAAAAGTAATTCGCAATTGTCAGTATTGCAGAAATAAAAACTCACGTCCGCAAGTCCCTAGAATGGGCCAACTCCCTGAATGTAGAGTGAGACCGACTGAACGACCTTTTTTAAAAATAGGAGTCGATTATTTTGGGCCCATAGAGGTTCTTGTTAATCGTAGCCACATTAAACGGTACGGGGTTATTATAACATGTATGGCAACTCGTGCAATCCATCTCGAGATTGCTGAGGATTTGTCAAGCAATGCTTTCATGCATGTCTTCCGACAATTTTCAGGTCGACGCGGAATACCAGAAGAAATATACTCAGATAATGGTACTAATTTTACAAAGGCTAGTAAAGACATTAGCGAGATGACATCAAAATGGAACACTGACGAATTGACACAGTTTCTTACCACTAAGAGATGCAAATGGGTCTTCAATCCACCATTAAGCCCTCACATGGGAGGAGCCTGGGAGAGACTTATTCAGTCTGTTAAAAAATATTTATCATTTTTGTTAAAAGAACGCTATCCAAAAGAGTACGTTTTGAGAACTTTATTCTGTGAAATAGAGTTTATTATGAATAGCAGACCACTTTTGTATATCCCAGCAGATTCAATTGATTCGGCACCTTTGACGCCTAACAATATTTTAATAGGTCCAAATTTCAGAGATTCATTTTACGCTAACACTTCTGACTCAGATTTGATATGTATAAATAATTGGAAAGCCTCTCAACGATTAGCAGATGTATTTTGGCAGAAATGGAAGAAAGATTATAGACAGTATCTTTTAAGCAGCCGAAAATGGTCAAAAGATCAAGACGTTTTAAAAGAAGGTGATGTCGTATTAATTGTGGATTCTGATTTACCAAGAAATTGTTGGCCAAAAGGCATAGTTATTAAGACATATCCATCCAAAGATGGTCGTATAAGAATTGTAGACATTAAGACACAAACTGGTATTTATAAGAGATCTGTTGTTAAATTAATTAAGCTTCAAGTATGTAAATAAGTGAAGTATTGCTGATAGCAATACTTGGGAGGAGAATGTTAAGAAAACTTCTTATTTGAATACCGATAATGACATGTTTAATCGATAGTTTAATTTTGGTATTATTAAGTTTGGTATTTTTAAGTCATTTTGTTATTGTTCTAAGAAACACCTAAGTATGACGTAGACACTACGCAATAAGAGTTTTGATCGAGAATGCGAGTCGAGAAGGCGCGAAAATAATAAGTGAATTTATTGAGAAATTGAAGACACGCGCATATGCGCAATTTAGTTTAATAAAGTTATTTGTTCTTACAAAACAAAAGTGTACTTATTAAACATCAGCATCCGTATGAGCGACAATCCATTGGAAGCATATCGACCGACACCAATATCGATCGCCTTTCGAGCCGGATTATAATGAATATTTCATACAGGTACAACAACACATATTATATAGCCCATGTCTGTAGCCTGAGTTCGTCCCACTCGCGTCTTATAAAAAGTTTTTATTTTTATATGTAAGTATGTGCATGCATGCATGTGTGTGATTGTGTGTATGTGTATGGTCGACTGACTGCCTGCAAAACTCACCCCAGCACAGACACACACACACTCGTCTCGCATGTCCTTGGTGCTTGGTTGAACTTGAACGGACGCACAGCAAACTGGTTCTAAATGTGGCTACTACCCCCTTTTACCACCTCCCGCCCCTACGCTAAGCAACCTTTCTTTTACCCTCACACTCATCTCTCCCGGCTCTCCGGCCGAGAGCCACATGTCGTCTTCAGTTTACTGCGAAAAAAGGGAAAAAGCAACGAAAAAAATAAAGAAAGTAGAAATCAAATGGGTTGACAGCATAGGGTTGATCCGGGTTGTTTTGCTGGGCTGGTTTGCTGCCATCATAAGGGTTACTGCCTGGTCGTAGGGGGAGGGCCACAAGGGGCAAGAGGGCCACGGGGACTGCGGCCAGTTGCGAAAAAGGCGAATGTCATCAAGTAAATTCAGTCGCCATCCGCCGGGTGCGTGGCCAAAATCCAAACGACCTATCGATTTCTATCGACAGTTCGGAACTTTAAGTATGTGTCGTTTGTGTGTGTGTGTGTGTTAGCGGGTAACTGTGTGTGTGTTGCTTTGCAGCTTCGATTTGATAAATTGGCATCATGGATTTTTGGTGATTGCGTGCAAAGCGTTCGCCTCCTGTCCAGAAGCGGAATCGAGTGGATTGAACACTTTAAGAAAAACATTAAAAGTATTTAAATAAAAAACTATTTTAAATATATGTATTCTACTTATTTGAATATAATTGATTAGATAAGCATATTGTTTGCTAGTTATTAATTTAAAAATCAGTTTAAAAATGTTAAAATTAAAAAATATAGAATAAGTTGTAAGAAGTTGGAAACCCTAGTTGAAGAACCAATCATACAATGTTAAAGCGAATAAATAAATAATCATGATTATAGTGTTTTAAGATTCTGACGATTGTAAGCAATTCGTATGTATTAAGATGTATTAAGTTTATTAAGAAATGTATGTATGTAACAAGAGTGATGCGTTGTAGGCCACACAAAGTATATATGCATATTCTTGAGCAGGACGACTCGGTGAGTCGACCTAGCCATGGCTGTATGTCTGTGTATCTGACGATTTCGATCTCAGAAACTGTAAAAGCTAGAGGCTCCAAATTGAATGGAATGTAGATTAGTGGTATACCGGCTTAGATCGCGATTATACCACGTCCAATTCGCCTACAAAGCAATAAAAACATATTTTAAATACGATTGATTGCTATATTTACTATTGGCTTTATAGGTTATAGGTTTATAGGTTACAATGGCAAATGAGAAAGAGATTTTTGTTCAAACCTTACTTCAAAATATTTTAGACATTCCAAGTTTTTGCATTAATTGTATGAAAAATCGTGTATAAAGCTAATGCTATAAAGAAATAGAGAAGAATACTGAGTGAGTGAGTGGAATTTTATTTCAAATGCAAACTTTGACATGGTTTTCCTGGAACACCGAAGTTTGCTACCTCCTACGCCCCCTTACCGACAACTACACGAACGCCTGTGAAATATTTACGTGGTAGAAGAATAAGAAGTCGGGGTAAGTGACAACAGAAATAGATGAAGAAGAAGGAGCAGCAGGACTGTAGCTCTCGCGGGCATTTTATAAAACGGATATGAAAGGACAACCAAATGCAAGGAAGGAAAAAATGAAGAAAATGAGGAGATGGGGAGGGGGTGGGGGGGTTGTGCTTAAGAGAGAAGAGGACCGCAAATGAGTGATAGGCGCCGCGTTCATGACTCAGAAGTTTGCGTTTTGTGAAAATTAAAAAATTCTTCAAAAAGCGTGGCACAGGACGCGCTTCGCTGAGTGCTAACTACGCGACCAGGCTGTATATCCAGGCAGAGCAACACCCACACTGTCCTTGCAGCAGTGGTTGTCTTTCGTTTGCTCGTGTTGTTGTTGTTGTTAGGGTAAACAAAGGATCAAAAGCGCACTAATTGTTTTCTACTTAGGCACAGGACTTGCCAGTCAGCGACCATTGAGGGGCCCTTACCAGCAGTTGCTGCGCCTGTATTTCCAGGCTAATCTTTGCCTGCCTTTACAGCGTAATTTTTCAAAACGTAATTTGCAATTAAATACAAACGGACGGACGGATGAAGTTCCCCATACCCATAATTTCTCGCTGCTAATGCCCCAAGTCGTGTATCATGAACCTTATGACGTTTCATTTTCATTGCTTTAGCATTAAGATTACGGCTATAAGTTGGCTCAAGGACTCTGTGACTCGCTACACAATGTGGGTGTCCCCTCTTTGGCTTTGTGTAAAGGATGTTTGCTTCAGCTGATTTACACAAAGAGAATTTTAATTAATTTTATTGCCAGGCCGCAGAGCTCTCACTCAACGTTGGTCAAAAGCAACTTTACTGAAATGGGCTTAGTTTTATTTTATTTTAAATAGTATTTATTAATTTTATATAAAATAATACTTGTCTTTAGATAAATTATGAGTGGATCTACAGACGAGCATACTCGACGATAAGTGATGTTAAAAATATTTTATTTGCAGACACAAGAGTTATGGAATCTAAGAGATATATTCCTAAGTCATGTAGGTATGCGGTTTACACCTCTTTCCCTGATTCATTTACACCCAGAAACATAAGCAATTTGTAATGGGCTGATAACCAAGAGTTTTGGTCTGAAGCCAAACACGTGCCCATGATTTATACTCATATTTAGGGTAGTTTTCAGTTTTTTAGACAAAAAAGACAGGAGGACAATAATTGTAAATAGTAGATAAACCACACTTGGAGAACTTTATCAAAAACCAAATGTGAGGACACTGCGCAACCCTACGGACGTATGGTAAAAGAGCACTCAATCAGGCATGCCTTTCCACAAATATTTTGCGACAACAAGAAACTAAAAAACGCAGAAAAATGGGAATATAGGGGTAGAAAACACTTCATAAATTGTGTTTAGGGTTCTTTATGTGCTACATAATAATTATTACCTTGTGGCCACATTAAAACAGTACGAAAAAGGATAAGAGCGGACAATAATAACACACATTAAATTTGTACTTTCTTTCACATTTCATCTCTATCGCTATCGCTGTTTCCATTCTTGTCAGATTTTTTATAGCAAATTTATCAGCGGGTGTCAAATTGTTTATGTAGTTTGATTTCACTTTGATATTGGGAGTGAGCACTAAGGGGAACGGCTGACCATAGGGCGTCCCAATTGAGAGTACACGCTGTGACATCCTATATACTAGTATACTCCTACATATGTCGTTAATGACTTTTTGATTAAAAACTATAGAGTTTCTTCGTGCTTTCTGTATTTTTTACTGGCCATAATTGCTGCTCATTAATTAAGTTAATGGAAATTTTTATTTAGTCAGTGTCGCCAAAGAAGCCGTTTTGTTAACGGAAATGGATCTTGATATGGGTGCTTCACATGCCCATATCGAGTACTTTTAGTGCCCACTTTTAATATGCGATATAGTAATGAAGTTAAATAGTTCAGTGTGTTGTGCTAAAACTTGGTATTCGAGGCAGTTATGCAATTAAGGTGACGATAACTGTAGGAGCAAGTAATAACCAAGAAAGTTAATGAGTACTTACAGTGGGGATCAAATAAAAGAAATTTATAAAGTCTATTTTCCTGTTAGTATCACGTTTTATTATTATATGCAATTCATTTTACTACGAATCATACGCCATTGTACAAGTTTATTTTTCCGCCTCTCATTGGCTGTCCTAGTTTCTGTTTTATATACGTAACTTCAAGGTTTTCATTTAACCCTTTACTACACTCTTTAACCCAACCAAATGCAGACAACCCTTTTTCCAACAACCCACCCCTTTCCAAGCAGAGTTACTACGTTGCCCTTGGCTACAAAATGGCAGCTAAAGCGTACGGGGGAGGAAAAAAACACAACTTAAAGCACACAACAACCTTGATTTTATGAATACCCAGAGGTTTGGGTATTCGCTGAGTAGCGTTTAACCCAGCCATG
The DNA here is from genome assembly GCA_035045005.1 of Liodrosophila aerea. Classification (NCBI taxonomy): domain Eukaryota; kingdom Metazoa; phylum Arthropoda; class Insecta; order Diptera; family Drosophilidae; genus Liodrosophila; species Liodrosophila aerea. The sequence continues at coordinate 10,468 of JAWNNL010000548.1, forward strand.
TCAAGCTTCTGGCTTTTAATTAAACGCTGCTTTCAGTTCAGTGCGGGACTGCCACCCCGTACGAAACACTTGCCTTGCCTACCTTGGCTATGAATAATGATTGCGCCTATTAAAAGGCATGACAGGCTAGCAGAGTTGCCATGTTGTGCGGCACACATGAGTTTGGGTGGTATTAACTATTAACACTATTAACAGCTGAGTTTGCTCGACAACCCTGTCAATGCTTTATTCTGTGTCGACGCTCAAAAGGGGTTAATTGCTAAACAACGAACAGCAATAAAAAGCATACAAATGTCAAAAGACTTGCCGTGCTGCCTGTTCCCATTCACTGCCCCACTCTCTCTGGGTTTATTCTCGCTCCCTGAACTTTTGGACACGCCTTTCAATTTAAATGCTACTATAAGCACAGCTATGCGTGTGTGTGTGGCAGTAGTAATTAACACAAAACGCGAAAGGACATTTAAGTAAATACAACGGCACACGCGAGGTCGTCCGAAGGCAATACTGAGTACATCTCAAGGAACGGGTGAAGCAAGTGACCCAGCCAGAGCAATTTGTGTGGAGGGGTGAGTGGTGGTGGTACTGCCCACACGCTTGACAAATGAAAGAGCTAAACTGCAGTGACTAAAACAACATCAGAACCAACCCTCGCCTCGTATCTGAAACTCATATTCCATACTATAGAAACACTCGTACAGACAAAATTTTGTTTGTACTCCATTTCGAACTGCACAGACACGCTCGACTAATTTAAATCTAAATAAATTTAAAATAAATTGCAGGAAAGACGAATATTTAATGCTCTTTGTTATTAGACTCAATTCTAACTGATTACTATATTAATTATACTCGTATAATATAATTTAATTTCGTCAACTTTAAAGGATCCATATATAAATGTATATAATCAAATACATAAAAAAATTTAAAAAAAAAAAACTCTGCCGGTTATAGACTACCTTAATATTTAATAAATATACATTAGATAGTAGTAGTCAATATAAAGTAAATTTTTAACTGAATAACCTGAATAGTTTATGACTGACGTAAGACCATTTTGCCATACAACATTTCACTCTGTTATTATATGAACTTTGTTGAAATAATGAGCACCTCCCAATGATAAGAATCTTTGTTGTTACATACTGATTGTTTCAAAGAAAACTACAAATTTTATAAAGTCCATACCTTTTTAAACTGATATGCTTGGTTAATGCACAAACTTTAAGCAAATTGTAGTGTGTTAGCTTTATAGTTGCCAAGATCTCGGTGTTCATTCGTACAAATATGGCTATATCCAATCTGCTCGTTGTTTTGATTATGAATATATGTATATAGCTTTTGGGGCTTACAACGAATGATATACATGCTTATCAAAAAGACAGTATCAATAGTCCCTTTTTAGACCCTGTACTTTAAAAAAGTACAAAAGGGTCTATTAAGTTTGTGCAAATGACATTTGTGTGTAACAGGCAGAAGGAGACGTGGCAGACCCCATAAAGTATATATATTCTTGATCAGGACGACGAGCTGAGTCGATATAGACCAGTCTGTCTGTCCGTCTGTCTGTATGAACACCTAGATCTCGCAAACTATAAGAGCTAGAGACTTAATTCTTTTTTTGTTAGGTTCGTGTATTACATAGGCAGGTCAAGTTTATGTGAAATGTTTGAAAACTCATCCCCCTCCCCCACAAATTCACAAAAATATTCCCAGCATGTACAGTTTTAGAGTCACTGTTTTTATTTTTTGCATGAATAAAGCTTTAGGTGCGATTTGCAGCCCAATCGGATAATAAACACCAGAGATATTGGACAATCAATTTTCTGTAGTTGGCATATGGCTGGGGGAGGGAGGAAACCACAGTGTACGCGGGCACTAGGGCATATGCGTGATTTTTGATTGTGAGTATGAATTTCTGTATGAGTTTTGAGTATTGTTTGTATTTGCGCGTGTATTTGTATGTTTAAGTGTATGTATAAGTGCATGTGTATGTGTATGTGAGTATGTACATATTTGCTGCTGTTGTTATCGACTCCAAGGCAAATCGAAGTACAGGGTCTCCTACTGTCGGTTGCGTCCGACTGTAGCTTTGCGTCCGACTGTAGCTTTCCCTACTTTTATATTTTGGAAATAGTGAATAGCAAGTTATGAAAAGTAAAGGCTTACATTTATATTCAGTGTAGTTATTATAGTCATATTTTGTAGAGGAGTGTAATTATTATATTCCGTTTTTGTTTGGAATCCCCACTACAATAAGTTCAAATTTTTAATTGAAATTGTGTTCACAGTTTAGCTGCAGTTACAAACAAAATCATTTAAAAAACGTAATTTGAATCTATTTATATTTTTATCAATATATTTATGTTCATATCTACATACATACATATATCGCATAATATAAATAAATTCTTTTCTAGTTTTTTTTAAAACTAATTTTTTAAATTCCATTAAATTTAAAACTCTTTCCTCTTTCAGCATACCTCTCGAAAAATATAGAGTATTTACATCAGTGAAATGAAAAACAGAGGCTTGAGCCCCTTCGCAACTCGGAAACGTTGAACAACAAGCTTAAACTACATATGTATGTATGTATGTCCAGTACTACGACAACACCAATTAGGGGAAGGGGGAGCAGAGAGACTAAGACCCTGCATTTAGGATTAAGGTGCAGGGACAGGTGAATGCCAACGACAAACCAGAATTTCTTGGAATATGGCGCAATCCTCGCTTAAAATAAATTCCTAATATCACGTTGTTGTTATTCACATTACTGTTAACTGTTTTGGTCGGGGTTGGACAACGGGTTGGGGATGAGTAGGTGCAGAAAATGTTTTTACAAATACTGCAAATTTAAAAATTGAAATTGTTTTCACAAATTTTGAAAACAATTTCTGTGGCCAACGTGCGGAAAAAATCATTCGAAGATTTAGTAAAGCAGATGTAAATAATTTGCATGCGACTGAGCAGCTGGTTGCATTTCAATTATACTATTTTTGAACTCAACCGTTTGAGCTGTAAAGGTTTAAGCCAGACGGAAATTGGGTCTAGAAGACGCACGAGTGCCGCATACGAATAGCACACAACGTACTCACACAAACACACACGCACATAATCCCGTACATTCTGCCGCATATTTGCACAACAGGAGTCAGAGTCCGGAGGTCATTTAGCTATGTTGATTTGTGTGGAAAAAATGAAATAAAAATAAAAAGCAGAACACAAAAGCATCTTGGCCTTATGTGTACACATAGACACATACAGATACGTGCAATAAAATCCTTTACGTAGCCGTTTTCAAAAGCCAGGGACATAAGAGATGTGTTTCAGACCTTTCTCTGGCAGGGTGCGCAACATTCTTGCATAAAATAACAATTTGCATTAAAATTTTAATACTTCTAATAAGTCCTCACAATCTTTAGATAAACAATTTTACTTTCCTTTTGGGTTTTTGTATATTTTGTTGCTTCTGCACTCTTAAACATGAAAAGAATTTTAAATGGCCAGCGAGAAAGAAAAAAGAAAAAGGAAAGCATATAATATGAAAAGTCCAGCCAAAGGAGTTGCTGCTGTTGCTCAAAAAATGTCTTCTAACTTATTGTTCATTTGCCGAGTTATTTTTAGGCCCTGTACTTTAAAACGGAAAAATGGTCTATAAAGTGTGTGCAACTGGGACATGTGTGACACAGACAGAAGGCGTGGCAGCCTTACAATGTTTATATATATATGTATATATATGTGTATATATCAGGACGACGAGTTAAGTCGATAAAATAGGCATGTCTGTCTGTCCGTTAGTATTAACTTTTGGGAGATGAGTAGCTAATGACATCCTTCATCTATGACGTATTTGCTGTAATACAAAATATGTACTACATAATACATACATACATACATGTATCAATCTCTAGTGCTATCGACAATCGATGCAAATTAGAAGTAGTTGGCTTTCCTACTAACCCTATTAACCGGATCTTCGAGTATCTAATTAACAAGACTCGGAGAGTTGTCTTTAAAAGTGCTGTTCTTAAACCTGTGTCTGTAACTTATGGTGTCCCTCAACTTTTCAACTTATTTATTAATGACCTTTCTTCTGTCCTATGTCACTCCCTTGTTCTAATGTACATATGTTGATAATGTGCATGGCGTAAATTGACTTAATTTCGCATTTGACGTTGCAAGATGACTTTAGTGCTTTTTAGACCCTGTACTTTAGAAAAGTACAAAAGGGTCTATTAAGATTGTGCAAGCCCGAAATGTATGTAAAAGGCAGAAGGAGGCGTGGCAGACCCCACAAAGTATATATATTCTTGATCAGGACGACGTGCTGAGTCGATCTAGCCATGTCCGTCTGTCCGTCCGTCCGTCTGTATGACCTAGATCTCGGAAACTGTAAGAGCTAGAGACATCATATTTGGAAGTTAGATGCCCCTATAGTGCAAGCAGATCAAGTTTGTGTTAGATTTTTGATACCTCCTCCCCCTCCCCCAAAAACCGCGAAAAACTGCCACATCCACAATTTTAAAGATACAAACTTGTATTTTGGCATACGATAATCTTATGATAATCTTTATCTGTCCTGTGGCTCAATCGGATAATAAACACCGATTTCCTGTACCAGGTAAGGGGGGAGCAGCGCGAGCGTATGTGTGGTTGCGTGCGACTTAACGATATGTGTGCATGTGTGCGTGTTCGTTAGCGTGTGTGTATGTGCGAAGGAAAGTACAGGGTCTCCTACTGTCGGTTGAATCCGACTGTAGCTTTCCGAGTTTTTTCGTCTTGGTAAAGATCAATCAGCTCAACTCTACCCGAACATTTTAGTTATATACATATACATATGCTCGTAGACTCCTTATAAACTTTCCATCTCTCTTAATTCGTCCCACCATGTTAGGCGTATTATTTGTTGTTAAACTATTGCGTGGGGAAATCGATTATCCCACTTTACTTGGCCAAATAAATTGTTCTATTCCTCTGTTTATTTCAATTTATAATTTCACTTTTATATTTAATTTAAATAATTAAATTTAATATATTTTGTCGACTGCCAATTAGTTGACGTTAAATAAATAATTTAATAAAGCCAAATTCAGGGTCTCCTACTATTGGCAACACCCGACTGTAGCGTTTCAGATTTGTTTTCTTGTATATGTTTTGTCAAAAACTTTGGATATTATTTTTCCCTTGCTTTTTTCCAGGATACCAGCTACATTTTTGGGCATTTTAAATAAAATCGAGATATAGCAACTGTGCCTAAATTCGTCTAGCAGCCATTTCGCATCAGGTGTTTTGCGCCTAAGTGCTTATAGTCATTGTGAACTACTTAAATTATGCGCTGTTAGGAATTTGAAATGAATTTGACAACGATATATATTTAATTTTTCTATGAAAGGAAGAGACTTACGACCCGTATACCTATCAAGCAAATCAACTTTTAGGGACGGAGCCCAACATCTAAAAGTTTTCTTTTTTACACAACACATTGTTTTGCAATTTGAATGAATTTTTAGACCCTGTACTTTAAAAAGTACAAAAGGCTCTATTAAGATTGTGCAACTCGGAAATGTATGTAACAGGCAGAAGGAGGCGTGTTTAAGCCCACAAAGTATATACATATATTCTTGATTAGGACAACGAACTGAATCGATATAGCCATGTCCGTCTGTATGAACACCTAGATCTCGTAAACTGTAAAGGATGGAGACATCATATTTGACAGTTAGATGCCCCTATAGTGCAAGCTGATCAGGTTTGTGTAAGAGTTTTGATACTTTACTTTATGGGGTCTGCCACGCCTCCTTCTGCCTGTTATACACAAATGTCATTTGCACAATCTTAATAGACCCTTTTGTACTTTTTTACAGTATGGCGTATGCGTGATTTTTGATTGTGAGTATGAATTTCTGTATGAGTATTGGTTACTGTTTGTATTTGAGCGTATATTTGTATGTATAGGTGTATGTGTGTATGCATAAGTCAATGTGTATGTGTATGTGAGTTTGTTCATATATGCTGCTGCTGTTATCGACTCCCAAGGAAAATCGAACTACATGGTCTCCTACTGTCGGTTGCATCCGACTGATTACCCGACGATTTCAAGAGCGATTCCTGTGTGTAACTAAGTAACCTGCTGTTCAATAAGGCCATTATCCTTTCGCCTTAACAAAGTAATAACCATGTAACGAATCCCATAGAAAGGCCGAACAAGAGAGAAAAACACAGAGTACCCAAATGTGGAACTAGTACAAGCGATAATCATCAAAAGAATATTGTTATGGCCTTTCGATATTGTCTTGAGGATTATTAACGAAATTGCGTACACTTTGATTTAAGGGTTGGACAATGGCCGCACAACACGCTATGAATGCCATAGCCCCTTCATATGTTTGGGGACATACACACATAAAGACACACGTACAAACACACATAGAGGATTACAGAGCAAATGAAATCATCACACACAGTCTTAAGCATTTACTACTTGTTGTAGCTGCTGCGTGAGGTTTTTGCCATGTGATTTGATGACGTGGCGAGTGCTATGGACAATTCGAATTGGTTTCTAATACCCTTCAATCGATGAAGCTGCTCAAGCAGGGTGTACTACCTATATATGTAACACTTATGCGTCATATGTGAGAACAGCTACAGGGAATGATGAGCTACAGTAAGTTTACCTCTCTCGCGAAGTCTCTATTCTGACCTCTCTTGCTATTCCCCCTTTCTCGCTTTCTTTGTATTTCTCTATCCTAGATTGTAATTACTATGCTTCTTGTGGCACGCGTTACAGGGTATTTTCCAGTGCCACTTAAGCAGGTACAGTTAATTTTCTCATCTTCTGTTAGACTTATCTCCCTCTCGCCCTCTCATATTCCCTATTTCTTTCATGGATGATGTGTTGCCATTTTCGTTTTGCTCTCCTTGAGCCCACTTGCACATCCTTTAAAGCGCGTACTACTAGCCTGCGCCTTTTGTCTTGTGCCAATTGCTAAAGCTGGAAGTAGCATCAACCGCATTTCAATTGATTGATTTTCGCTTTCTCACTTCGCCCACCAACTGACGTTTTCTTTCTTGTATCTTCCTTTATGCCAACCCCTTAAGATCAGGCACAGCAATTAACCCTGCACAGCATTGAAAACGCCAGGCAGCAGGGAAAAGATAAGTAACTGCACGGGTCTTTCTCATATCATAAGCGTTTGCAACCGTTTTCGTTTTTCAGTCAACATCTATCGTCATAACTGCACGACGATCCTTTCATCTTCAGTCAAACACATGTTTCTATTTTCATTTTCATTTGTTTTCTTTGCCTGTGGTCTTCCGTCCGTCTATCCTCTAGTTTATAGGAAAACACTTTCTTTTTGGCAACAGCTGGGCCAAGCATACGCCCAAATTTCACTCTCACTTCTAGTTGAGGCTTGAAACTAATAGACTATATTTATGACTCACTAAAAGTGATCGCTAATTACCGATTACTCGAGGGGTTGCAGTTAATGATGTACTATAATGCACTAGTTTGAAAAGCAAGAAAACTATTTTGAAGGAGTATACAAATAGCAAATGTTTGACAAATGGTTCGTTTACTAGAAGAGTGTTCAAAACATACCATTTGATATTTCAAGAAAATCTCATTTAAGGTTTTGTTCATAAATATGTACCTTCACATAAACATGCATGCATACACAAATATTCGCATAAGCACTCACAATAACGGATACTCACACACATGTAATAAACGCAAAAGTTTTGAGTTTTCAAAACGGGCGCATATGAGCTAACGAATGCAAAATTAACTGCTTTTTACCGAAACTTAATTATATACATACTTGATCAGCATAAGCTAAATAATCAAAACAAAACATCTATCTATGTGCATAGGTATGTCGACTTGTACGTACATAAGCAAGGGGTCACTGAAGAGCAGTCTCATCCTTCTGAAGATCTCATAATCATATATTTGCTATGAACTATTGGTATGCATCATTATTTTAGAATACATTTCAAACTATGATTTTAAATACGTAATGTTAGTTCATTTGATTTTGAAATATGTACAACAAACACATGATAAGCCCTTAATGTATAGTTCTCAATAGGACACGTTTAAAAAAAATTCCCAGAAACAATAAGGTGCAAACATGAACTTAATAAACCTATCCGGGTCTGCTTTAAGCACGGCTGCTTATCAAAACCTCCGTAGTAGCAGTGCATACACAGACATCCTGTGATCCTATATATACATATATATATATAGTACATAGCATAAAGTGCATATATGTACCCCCACACAGCTTATCGCAAATTATACAATTATACAATGCGGAGATTGGTGGTGTGAGATTGGAGTGGGAGAATTGAAAGAAGAATTGAGATGATATATGTGTCCTAAGCAAATCGGAATATGGCTTTGGTTTTTAGTTGTTTTTTTATTTATCAACTAGCCCGTTGTTGAGCAATTAGCGCAAACATCCTTTCTCCAGTCTATTCGTTATCCTTATGCAAATATTGACACCTGAGCATGTGCGCACTTGAACCGCAAACTAGAGAATCCTTTCTTTGCACTGCTGTCGCCGTCTTCTTTCATCTTATGTTGCTATTATTTGCTTGTGATTTGGGATAGTCAACAGCAACAGTGCTCGCTTTCGCTCTTTCCAGCTCTATCTCACTCATACTATTACCAATGTCAAATATTTACGCTCTCGTAATTAGCGATGTTCCCGCACTCTTGCTGGCGACGCCTTTGGTCAGTTCGTGTGCCGTCTCGGCTAACCGCAGCCCGCTTGTGAAAGTTGTGGTGTTACTTTTTGTGTGTTGCAGCGACAGACGTCTGACAGACAGTGACAGGGAGATTTGAGTGGCGACTAAACGCAGCCTCTCTTTGCTCGTGATAAGCGAGCACAAAGATTGAATACTAACAAATTTTTAGACCCTCGTACTTAAAAAAAGTAAAAAAGGGTCTATTAAGATGGTTCAACTCCGAAATGTATGTAACAGGCAGAAGGAGACGGTTCGTGTATTACATACGCAGGCCAAGTTTAAGTTTTTAATTAGATATTTCATACCCCTCCTCCACAAAGAGAAGTTTTAGAGTCACTGTCTTCTTTCTTTGCATGCTGAATGTTTGGTGAGATTTGCAGCCCAATCGGACAATAAACACCGGAGATATTGGACAATCAAGATTCCCTACTATGCATTTGGCTTGTGATAGGAGAAGTCAGTGGCCACTAGGGCGTATGCGTACAGGCGTATGATTCTGAGTAAGAATGTCTGTATGAGTATTGGCTATTGTTTGTCTTTCGGAAAGGTACAGTCGGATGCAAACGACAGTAGAAAACCCAGTACTTAGCATCTTAATATAATTTAATTTAAACAAGGCACAAATTAAAAAAACATAAAAAACAAGAACATAGAGTATAATGTAAAATGTCATTTGCACAAACTTAATAGACCCTTTTGTACTTTTTTAAAATACAGGATCTAAAAACAATTGGCGTATTTAATATAAACAAAGATTCTTCTGAATATGTACGTATAAATAGGGTTGCTGCCAACTCTATTTTTTACTTAAAATTTTAAGATCTTGTCTAAAACTTGAACGTTACCTAAAATTAGCAGCTGCAATCATGAGATCCATACCTAACAAGCATCGGCAATATTTTGTACCATGAACGTCAAACAAAAGTAACTAAGATAAAATATACATCTTAACTACATTACAGAATGTAATAAAATTGTAGTGAAGCGTTAATCAATCCCATGTCATACATATGTATGTATATATGGGTACTTCAAGTAGTTATTTAAGTAGTCAGAAACCTTAAGTCCAAACATGATGTGGTCCATTGAATCCAACGAGATACACATGCAACTAGTTAACACTTTGCTATGGAGGGGGTTAGTGATAGGGAGCGGGACAGAATGAAGAGTGGAGGGTAGATCTCACAATGTCCATCTATTGATATTAATGCTCTATCAAACATGGCAGCTCGTGTGACCCCTTGATTGGCTGCTAAAAGAACAGGAAGTACAAGATTGTTATAGTGAGAGGGAGAGCTGAGGAACTGCTAAAAAGCGATTGAGGTCGCCAAACAAATTAGATTTTATGTTTTTCCATTGAAATGCCAGCCTTTTTTTATTAGTTGTCGTTTTTATGTTCTATTGCTTTTAATAGAATCGAACGCCTCCACAAGTCAGCGAAGCGATCACGAACGAAAGAGCCAAAGCCAATAAATAGAGTCGCAAAACAAATTAACCCCAACATCAGAGAAAATCAACACGAACCGAAACTTTTTCGGCCCCGAGACTGACACACGTCAGGTCGCAAACGAACGCCATATGGCAATGCGACTAAGTAGAAACAAAATAAATATGAGAAATAAAAGCAACAAGAGTTGAACATATGAAAACAAATAAATGGCAGATCTTCATTAAACCTCCTCACATGTTGAGATTACCCACGCGTTCGGGCAAAGTCCTATCCCCTACCTCTTGGGGAGGGTAAGCGAGGCTGCGAAAGAATCGTAAAAGGGAACAGTAGCTAACAAAAAAAAGGGGCGCCAGATCATAATGCTTGTTGATCACTAAATTAAGGGTTAGCTCAGACGCCGCATAACAAGACGATTAAAAAACCGAACATCTCAAGAAACCAATCGTAGAAAGTGAGCAAACAGCGCAGCAAAGGGTGCACCATTGGACCCTTTTTTATTTATGATAGCGGCAAGGGTCGCGATCTCTAAGCAGCTTGCTAATGAGCTCACATATGCCCCCATTCCCATACACACGTGACTTCCTCTGCTCCCTTTCTCCCTATCCCTTTCGCGTTCTCTCTTTTGAAATTGAATTATCTCGTGACTGCCTTGTGGCATTTTAATGTGCCTAATGTGTCGCTTTGTGGCACTTGAAAACAGTGGAAAGAGTTGCCTTCATCTGAGGGGGGACCGCCCATTGTTGATCCGAGTGTTTTCAAGTTTCAAGTGGATTCCTTGGCGTTTGGTCATGTCGTTCACGTGTCAAATTAATCATTTAGCAGCGGACACCCCTAAGGATTGTGACAATCGGCTGATTTAGTGGCTTAGTTAAGATCAGCTTACGGTTTGAAAGTCATACGGAATCGATTATAAAGGTCGTCCCATGAGGTGCAATGACATCCGACTGATATCGTCATCAGATGGTACAGATTGTGTAGCATTGAGGTAGGTCTTTGTTGAACAATCATACGTTTTGCATTAAAGAAAAGAAATTGGAAAAATGTTGAAATGCGCTCACCGGTAAATGTACATGAAATGCATATCGAATCAGTTGCCCTTAGAGGTGCTTAGAATAACATAGTACTTAAACGGTTTTTAAAATCAGAAAGATTGTGTAATACTTATTGATTTAATTCCAGTCCGGGTGCCTTAAATTTTTAAAATAAATAAAATAGGTTGTAACTGTATACAATAATAGTTACATACTCGTATATGTAGTAAATAAGTATATATATTTTTATCATTGTATTTATTTATTTATTTAAAACTAACTTATAATTACAACTTTCGTTGACCATAAGTTCGACCATGTGCTATTTACTTATGTTCATTTTATTATTATTACAAGAGATCGGCTCCTACATCTCTCTGCGATATAAACGATTAGCCAAAATAATGAGATATATCTTTTCGACCCGTTCAATCGATATCTTACCGGTAGATGTCATCTCTGTCGCATCCAAACAGTAGTTTGCTTAGTGAGCATTTCTTAGCTAAACATACATACTATATGTACACAGAGTCACATACAGCATGCACAAAAATCCTTAACTTGTTCAGATATCTACTTACTTGTGTATGTAAATGTGTGACTGCGGCTCAGTTACGTTCAGCGTATTGTCGGTATGTTTTTATTAACGACTTCGACTACGTTAGTCAAGATTAAATAATTTAATTAACTAAATTCCTAAAGCGAAATTCCTGGAAGATATGTATTCATATAACAACCATCAACAAATTTATTTTACCTTGATTGTTGTACATATTGTTGTACATAGTACATCTACTCCTTTTTCTACCCTAGATGATAGAATAAGATCATAGCACTATCATGTAGAACATTAAACATAATTTTCCCACTTTGTTGATTAACTAATCAGCTGCAACAATAGAAAAGAAGTAGTACATTTTGCCAGAGATAATCATAGCCCCCCATTTAAATCACAAATATATGACGCCATACACATTTTCATTATCTTCTTGTGTCCACTTAAGAGTAATATTCCAGAAGTGCTAACGTCGAAGCTGTTGCAAATGCCGGATGGAAGGGCCCAACTAAATGAAGCTTTTGTGTTCGAATTGAAAAGTTGATATTTGGGATATTTTCGCTTTTGAATACGCCACGATAAAGCAACTGATTGAGACGATTAAAGAGCTGTGAACGCAACGGATTGTCATTGAGATTTCTCATTCTGATGTCGTTTCCTGTGCACCATTCAAAAGTGCTTCAGTTCATGCCGCATTGTTGTGGCGACTTGGCGTGTGAGGCCATTAGAAAGTGAACAATATTTAGTATGAGTGTGTAGTTTATGAAAGAAATGTTTACTTCTGTGGCGTGGACACGCAAGCGCGCCCCCTTTTTGATGTTGTGCTCATGGTAGAAGCTTCAGCTTTAATTAACGATAACGCTTTGAGTCGATTCGGTAGGTTTGCCAGGGCTGTCGTTTAATTGCACGATTTATGATGTTATTGAGAATTTAAATAAATCGAATATATATTGAGGGAAACGTGTGTGGGAAACGAGAAGCAGGGCTTTACAACTTAATTTTGGCGTAATTGGAATTTATGCTGGGAATAAAAATGAAAATACTGCTTGCTTTCACCCACTCATTCATTCTGTCTCTCCCTTGATACATTTCTCTCTCTCTCTCTCAGTGCGTGCGTGTGTGTGTCTTGAGTGTGTTTGTATTTGTTTCTTGGCTAAAATCATTTGCTTGTAAGTCCGTTCCACAGCTGGCAGCTTGAGCGATTGTCCAAGACAGAAAAGTTGTGCCAGTCACAGGGAAAAGTTTGTGGCACGGATATTTGTGAACTCATTAATTATGTACACTGAGAAAAACGTAACAAATTAAATTTTGTATTTCTGTTTAAATTGTTTAATTACCTTTTTTGTTTATTCTTTATTTATTATTAATTAAATATTGATTAACAAATACTTCAATAATTTTCAAATAATAATTATAACTTTAGACATGATTAATATTTCGTTACAATTAAAATATTTTTCAGTGCAGCTGCTATATGGAATGGCACATTATTTGGGTGTTAATTTCAAACTTTCATCGATTTGGCACATACACAGATACCACAACTCCTTGTGTAATTGAAAACCAAAGGAATAAACAACAATGGTCGAATATTGTTGCTAGTATATAGTACCTACACACATTCATACATACGAATATGTATGTATCTATGCATAATAAATGTGCATGTGTTGGTGTGTATGTATATTTGTAGCTAATGCTATTTGCAGCCGCAGGATATTAGTTATTAATGAACACGTTATGGGTTCGGATTGGGCATGAGCAGCAGGGCGCGCTCTCTCTCAGCCACTTTTTGTTTACCTATTTCCTTCTACTCATCATTTTAGCGCTATTAAGAGTCTTTCATCATCTTGTATTACATTCAGTTTTGCCAAAAACTTACTTGGCCTTTAAATTCCCTTTAGCTTACAGTGTCGTGTCCAACTGTCTCACTGAAGATGATGTATCTGTTTTCCATTTCTGCTTTTCTTATGTTTTTCTGTACTTGAAATGCATTTTCTCCTTACATATGTTTGACAGTTATATAATTTGGGCAAAAATGACATTTGACAAAAAGATTTGAATGTCGGCCATTCATCAAATCATTGTTCAGATCGAGCTAACGAAGCGGAAGTGTGTTCATTAAGGTCGGAAGGAACAACAGAGGCAGCAGAGAATTAGTGAATGCAACTATTTTTATAATAATAGAGCTATTAATTGGTTTATTTGCTGTAACATCTTCGCAATCGAATTTTGATTTGCTCTGGACATCGATAACAACATCAGCATATATGTATGTACTTGAGGTGGAGATCTATCGATAGCACTATCGACACTATCGATGGTTGGACACTATCGACACGCCATCGATAGCGGTGCGCACTCTCGATATTGGTCGATCGCTATCGTCGATAGTTGTCGATAATTTGGATTTAACATCTGCATTAAAATTGTGAAAGAAAAGAAACGAAGGAAGAAACTTGCTCGCATTTGTGACATACATAGGTTTAACAAATTTTTATTAACAATAAAATGAATTTTGTTTTCTTCAAATAGGTAAGATATTGCGTACTTGTTTGTGTATTATAAAGTTAAATCTAAAATTTTGTGTGATAATAACAAAAGTGCTACGTGCAGAATCCATTGCTGCGTATACGGCTTGAGGACGAAAATATTAATGTTCTACGAATTCTTAACATAAATTATTGGATAAGTAAATTTAGAAATAGCAGTTAAGGTAAACCTAAAAAATAAAAATTCAAATAATTATTCGAATAATAATTATGCTGAAGAAAAACATTTTGAGAATTAATTTCATTTTCTTTTCAAGTAAATGTAAATTTAAATTAATAAGGAATATTTCAAAGACAAATTAAATAGATTTTTTTTTAATTTACTTACTGGACTATCAACAACTATCGACGATAGATTTTTCTTACTAACGTCGATAGTCGATAGTTTATGGAAACTATCAAGCACTATCGATGGCGCCGACTATCGATAATTCTCCCCCTCAAACATGTACATACTCACACACACATACATGTGCACTTATACATACAAATATACGCGCAAATACAAACAATAACCAATAATCATACAGAAATTCATAATCACAATCAAAAATCACGCTTCCCCACTCCCCCAGCCAAATGCCTAGTACAGAAATTTGATTGTCAAAACATCTCCGGTGTTTATATCAGATTGGGCTGCAAATCTCACCAGAGATTCAAAGCAACTTAAGCTTTATTCGTGCAAGAAGGAATCCAGTGACTTTTAAACTGTACATGCTAAGAACATTTTTGCAAATTTGAGGGGGAGGGGATGAGATATCAAATTAAAAACATAAACTTGGTCTGCCTATGTAATACACGAGCCAAACAAAAATTACGTCTCTAGCTCTTACAGTTTCCGAGATCTCGGTGTTCATACAGACAGACGGACAGACAGATAGACGGACATGGCAGGATCGACTCAGCACGCCGTCCTGATCAAGAATATACATATGTATATACTTTGTGGGGTCTGCCACACCTCCTTCTGCCTGTTACACACAAATGTCATTTGCACAAACTTAATTGACCCTGTTGTACTTTTTTAACGTACACTGACTAAAATCGCCTGTTTTGGAAAAGAAACTAAGAAAATTATAGACATATGTATAAACAAATAAAATCTCGCATTAATTTATTAAATTTACAATAGTATTGATGAAGTACACCAATGGTCGGCACATAATCTAACATACTTGAATTGTACTTGAGTGATTCCGACTTTATTCAAACGATGCAACTCCTAATTTTCTCCTTCTATGACAAAGTGTTAAGTACCTCACCTGCTGGAGTGTTGAGCAGCTCTCATGGAAACCATGGTTAAGGTCCTAGTGGATAACTTAGTCTTTTATTTTTTAATAGTCAATAGTTGCTGTCAATACTACATACAAGTAATCTCTATTTACTGCAAGTACGTATGTACTTGCTTTATTTTTTATGTACACTGCGTTTAAAATTAGCTTTTATAGCGTATAATATTGCCCTTTTTAGATCCTGAGCTTTCTTCTGCCTGTTACACTCAAATGTCAATTGCATAATCTTAATAGACCCTTTTGTACCTTTGTAACGTACAGGGTCTAAAAATGTTGCCGTTCAGCATATATATATATTTTTTTTTTTTATTTTTTTTAAATCTATTTTTAAATCTTATTAACTAGTGTACTGCTACCAAGAGTGGCAGCTTAAGCTAATTGTATATTAAATGTACAAGAAGAATAGTTCACAGCAGAGTGATACATATGTAAGTAACTTAACAGACTAAAATTTAATTATAAATCTCAAAATAACAATATATTACAAAATTTAAAGAACATATTTACAAAAGGAGTCTTGTCGAAAGATCCAGAGGATGGCACTTTTTGAGTCTTCTCTTTCTGGGCCTTCTAGTTAGCCGTTTGGCAAGCGCATTCGGGTGTCGACCAAGACGATCTAAGTATCTAGCTGCGTGCGACTGAATTACATCTCCAATCTTGGGAACACTTAGATCCCGTTCTATATCCCTAGTATGCATGTACCAAGGAGCATCACATATTTTCCTCAGTATTTTTGACTGGGCAACTCTTGTTTTATTTAAATTGGTTTTGGCTGCCATTCCGTAAATTTGTAGAGCATATTTCCATATAGGGCTGAGGATAGATTTATAAATTATTACTTTGTTAAAGAGAGACAGTCTATTTTTGGGGGAAAGCAGCCATTCCATCTTCTTAGCCTTTTGTCATGACTGACTTCTGTACCACAGTGGTGTGTCTCTTGAAATTTAATGTCCTGTCAAGTATCACGCCAAGATATTTGTGATGTCTCTTGTGTTCTAGTGTGGATCCCAGCATCTTAATCTCATTGCAGCTTAAGGGTCTTGTAGTAAATGTAACATTTGCGTCAGCATATATTGCTTACACTCATATTAATCTATCCTAAGAGAAGCATTAATATCAGTAAGGAGAAAAGATAAGAATACCTACGATTTAGCGGCTATCGGGTATTTTGCATACCCGACTGATCAACTGCCTTCCTACTGATCCGCTTGTAATGGACTCGTATGTGCATCGGAAGTCGTTTGTTGTGTTATTCACTTTATTTCTTAGAATTATTGTTTATTATCGCAAACTATTTCTACTCAAATTGGACCAATGACATTTTCCTGGAGTCTTAAAGAGTTGCGACGCCATTGCCATTTGAATATCGATCAAACTCCGCCTACCACACGATTGCTCAGCCGCACATACGTGCATACATGTACACACACACACACACACAGATAACGAAGCTGAGCACATGACAGACACTGTCAAAATAAAATTAATGCTTAAAGAGTTGAAGCGAGAGCAACGAATCGAATTAAAGAGTTGCTCTCTACTATTCGCCGCATTCATACTCCACACACATACACATACACAAACACGATTCCACGCTCACACGAATCGATAAAAATAAACCACAATGCATTCTTACCCATTTTTCAACTCAGCTCAACGTGAAATCCTTTCACTTTCAAATACGTGCAATATAAATGAGTATGTGAGAGCGCGAAAAAAAAACTCACTCAAGGGGTAAAGGGCTGTTACTCTTTCATTGCTTTCCCCTTTAGAATTCAAAGAGCAATCAGAGTGACGGCGAAGAGTGTGCGTGTGTGAGCGCAGCGAATTGAGCGACGAGTTAAGAGAGCCAGTGGAAGCTCCAATCGGAGTCTGATTGTATGTGCACAGACCTGCGGATGAATGGGTGACTGAGAGAATGTGCGTGTGTGTGTTGGGCGGCAAGTCAATGGCCGACAATGTGGCTGTGTAGACGACAGCGCAGACGGAGACGGCATTAAAAGGGTTAAAATTGCTGGCATGTGCGTTCGAGAGAGAGCGAAAGTGTTAAAGTGGAGCACATGCGTTCTCGTCGATGTGTGTAAGTATGCCTGTGTGTCTGTGACTGTGACTGTGTCTGTGTCTGTGCCTGCGTCTGTTTGTTTTGCGGGTGAATGCCTGTCGTGCGTGTGTTCATTTTTTGTGCTTTGGGCGACTGTATTGCTGCACGTGTGTAAGGTGAGGCAAGGCGGATAATGGTTTGTTGTCTGTGCGTTGTTGTTGTTGTTGTTTTTTTCGCAGGCATGTCATGGTGTGAAAGCTTTCAGCAAAGTTGTGCTGTGCCTGAAAGACGTGAAGCAAACTACAGCCAGAGAGTGAATGAGATTACACTTGGCAACATATGAAATACATTGGCAAAAATATGTATCGAGAAATAAATAACTAAATTTCAAAACAAATTAAAGAGATAAAATTTATATGATGTTATAAATAGTTATGGATATAGTATGTAGATAATTTACCATATTATAAGACGGGCAATTAAAATATTTAACTCAATCTGCTTGAAAAATATATATTTTTCAAAAATAAAATTGTAGTATCACAACTATTAAAAATATCTTTTAAATGATTTACTCAAATTGTTATGCATATTTTTTTAAATTTATATTTTAATTTTCCTGTTTCGGGTGCTTATAGCCTGCACAAATTGAAAATGGGTATAAAAGGGTATACTAACTTTGTGCAGACCAAATAAAAACTGTAATTATTTTGTATCATACTGTAAAAGCAAAGCTTTCGCTTGAAAGCCCAACCACCCCTTTTCTGTTTGTTTCACCGGTTCTGTATGTTAGTGGTCGTTTGGTCAGACTATGTCCCTGGTTGAGTCTCATTAAATTTATGAGCATACATTTGGGGATTCCCTTTTTATGGACAGTTGGGCAGCCACAATGTAAGAGAGAAAACGGGAGATAGACCATGAGTGTAATATAGAGTGGGGCAGGTAGTAAGGAGAAAGTGTTGCATTACACATCACAAACGAGGAAAGAATTGGTTAAATATCTTTTATAGCGGCGTACCTCCGATTTAAAAAAAAAAACCTTAAATAGGGTTCGTACTATCATGAATAATGGTGAAAGAATTATCTTGCGGTAAAGCTTAGTTTATTCAGGAAAATTCGTCATAGTTTTACATTTTTTCCTTGCAAGTGGTCATAATTCTCATCGACAGACACACACACACACGCACACATAACAGCAGATAATTTGCTAGCGACGCTGTTGTTGTTGAGCAGTGTTGCCAACTCCTCACCACAAAAAAAGGACAGATGAGCCCGGAAAAACGGACAGAAAAAGGATAGATTGGATAGATTTAAATAAAACTACAAAAAAGCCGGATAACTTTATTTTATTAATATACATACATATATTTATTCAATGAATTTCTCTACTTTCGAGTATTTCATAAAGTATTTCGTCAAAAACTACGTCATTTGAATCATTTTCTTGCACTTATGCAATTTGCTGAAGATAGCGGTTAACATTGACAGTGCTGCTTCCTGACGACGAACGGCAGAAGTTAAAACTGGTGTAAATGGTATTTTGTTCACCTGAGCAAAATCCACTGTATTTTGCATAGGTTTTTTAGACCCTGTACTTTAAAAAAGTACAAAGGGTCTATTAGGTTTGTGCAAATGACATTTGTGTGTAACAGGCAGAAGGAGGCGTGGCAGACCCCATAAAGTATATATATTCTTGATCAGGACGACGAGCTGAGTCGATATAGCCCTGTCTGTCTGTCCGTCTGTCCGTCTGTCCGTCTGTCCGTCTGTCTGTCTGTCTGTATGAACACCTAGATCTCGCAAACTATAAGAGCTAGAGACTTAATTTTTTTTTTGTTAGGTTCGTGTATTACATAGGCAGGTCAAGTTTATTTCAAATGTTTGAAAAGTCATCCCCCTCCCCCTCAAATTTACAAAAATGTTCTTAGTATATACAGTTTTAGAGTCACTGGATTAATTTTTTAATTTAATGTTTGGTGCGAGTTGCAGCCCAATCGGATAAGAAACACCGGAGATATTGGAGAAACAATTTTCAGTACCAGGCATTTGGGTAGGGGAGGGGGGAAGCCACAGTGTACGCGGCCACTAGGGCGTATGCGTGATTTTTGATTGTGAGTATGAATGTATGTATGAGTATTGGTTATTGTTTGTATTTGAGCGAATATTTGTATGTATATGTGTATGTGTGTATGTATAAGTGAATGTATATGTTTATGTGAGTATGTTCATATATGCTGCTGCTGTTACCGACGCCCAGGGCAAACCAAAGTACAGGGTCTCCTACTGTCGGTTGCGTTCGACTGTAGCTTTGCGTCCGACTGTAGCTTTCCCTACTTTTTTATCTACCTTTTTTGTTGGTGTAAATGGCTGTTTCATAAAGTTTTAGCACTTATTTTGCTCGTTAATTTTATTCAGTTGTTTACGAATTGGGTGGGGTGGTGACAAAAATAAAAAATGTATCTTTTTTTTTGCTCATCGCTCATATTTTTCGTCCTTGGTAAATTTTTGCATTTAAACTACACTTGCAATACTGGAGTATGCCTTATCTGGATCCTTGCGAAACTTGGTTTGTTTATAAATGTCTTTGGGAAAATTTAAATATGCGTTATAAGCCTATAATCAAAAGATAGTCAACCGCCAATCGAGACACATAATTTCGATTTCACTCAAAATGCTTATCGAAAACGTAAAATAATAATATAAAAGCGATGCCTTGTAGTTGCAAATGATAAATTGTATGAGCGATTTTCAAAAATAAAAAAGGATGAAAAAAGGATAGAATATAATAAAAAAGGCATTTTTTCCGGACAGATCTGTCCGGAAAAAGGACAAATTGGCAACACTGTTGTTGAGAGATTTTTAGACCCTGTACTTTAAAAAAGTACAAAAGGGTCTATTAAGTCTGTGCAAGTTAGAAATGTATGTAATAGGCAGAAGGAGGCTTGGCAGACCCCACAAAGTATATATATTCTTGATCAGGATGACGAGATGAGTCGATCTAGCCATGTCCGTCTGTCTCTCTGTCCGTCCGTATGAACACCTAGATCTCGGAAACTGTAATAGCTAGAGACATCATATTTGGCAGTTAGAGGCCCCTATAGTGTAGGCAGATCCATTTTGTTAGATTTTTGATACCTCCTCAATCGGATAATAAACACCGGAGATATTCGAGATTAATGTTTCTGTTCTAGGCAAGGGGGAGAAGCATGGACCTAATAAGTGTGAATTCGTAGATGCGTCTGACTTTGCGATATGTGTGTGTGTCTGTACTGTTAGCATTAGCTGCTGCAAGGGAAAGTACAGGATCTCCTACTGTCGGTTGCATCCGACTTTAGCTTTTCGAATATTTTTTAAATCGGAGTTACGTCGCTATAACAGATATTTACCAAGAATGGTTTTTAATTCAACGGGATTTGCGCAAAAGATTAAATTGCAAACAGTTCTCAAGGCACATGCAACCTTTCATTGTCACCTACAATCCCAGGGAATAAAATAGAAACATGGTCACAGAGCAAGTGAAAGCAAAGGTTAAAAATAATAACAAAAAAGGCAAGAACACAGTAATGACAATTCATGGAGGAACTATTTATCGGGTTGCCTCATCCTCACCCAAAACCTGCAAAGAAAAGCAAGGGAGAGAGAGGAATGAAGATGGTAGGGAAAAATAGAGAACCCAAGCAAGTCGCTGCACTTGCCAGCGAAAGGGTAGCTAAAATGAAAAGGGAACTGTTGTCGCTGTCTGGGGCAATGATTGAATTCGTAAGGGCAACAAATTGCGCTAGGAAACAAGGGCCAAGTACGGGGAAAGAGGCAGCCAGGTATGACGATCGATGCCAGTGGCATGATTAGATAAAATGTAATGTTAGGGCGTGTTAGGGTTAAAAGTTAAGTATGGCTTATGATAAAATAGGAGTGAGGGATGTATTCAGTACAAGAAATGACTTTTCATGTTTTTTACTAAGAAAATATTGAATTTTTGTTAATTTTTCATATTACTATAATATTATTTTTAGTTATTTTATTTCGTTAGAATTTTCTGCAGGATTTTTGAAGTATATGCCCTATTTATTCATCTTTATTGATTTTTGCACTCGAAATCTCTGTATATGCAATATGATCGCAGTGTCCGGTTTTTTGTTTGAAAACGAACTAGGACAGTAGGACCAGGTTGTTGTTCTTGACGATCGAGATGATTACACAGACGTATCCTGCATTTGTGCCAAGGCTCTGCGGTTTCGATTTTCATTGTGAAAGTGAAAATGTAAACGGATGCAGTTCACTCCACTTTTTCTCAATGTTCTCTACTATTTGTGGTTTATATTGCCTTTTGTTTTGCCTTCGGTGGTTTCGTATTATCAATATCTGCTCTTCGATTTTTATTTTCCTGTTTTTTTCATGCAATTCTTGCTCATCTTTGGCGCTTTGTTGAACATTCTCACAGGTGTTTCATAGTAACCCAGCACAGGTTTCTATTTACTGTCCAGTTTGCAAAGGGATTTCCTTTCAATGAATGGACGGACGGTTGCAGATGTAATAAGCAAATACCCACAATCTGTTATTTACCTTGTATAAGTCTGTCGATATTCTCCATTATAAAAATTTTATAAGACCTGACAATTGTCCTCAACTGGGAGTAGCAGATCCTGTACTTTTCTTTTAAATCCCGCACCAGAAACTATATATATAATGCATATATATTAAAGTACGTACACTCAAAAAGTTCGTTTAATCAAATAAATATGTTAATTCACCTTACAAAAACCAACCAATTTAAGCATTGCTCTTGACTCAGTCAATCAATACTAATAATACTAATACTAATACTAATACCAAACAAAAAATTGTTTTTTTTTGCAGACATTTTATTTTTTTTGGATAACTACAAAACCCCATATAAAAAAACTCGAAAAGCTACAGTCGGATTCAACCGACAGTAGGAGACCCTGTACTTGTAGTTTGCCTTGGACGTCGATAGCAGCACCATATAAATTCATTCATACACTTGTATACAAAATACAAACACTAACCAATACTCACACATACATACATACATACTTGCGATCAAAAATCGCGTATTCGCCCGAACGTCCGCGTACACCGTGGCTTCCCCCCTCTCCCATAGTACAGAAAATTGATTGTCCAATATCGGTGTTTATTATCCGATTGGGTTGAAAATTGCACCAAATATTCAATGCATCTTAAACTTTATTCAAGCAAAGAAGGAAGACAATGACTCTAAAACTGCACATGCTGAGAATATTTCTGCAACTTTGAGGAGGGGGGGTGACAAATCGAACATTAGACATACAATTGAGCTGCTTATGCAATACACGAACCTGACAAAAAAAAGAATTAAGTCTCTAGCTCTTATAGTTCGCTAGATCTAGGTGTTCATACAGAAAGACGGACAGACAGACAAAACTATATCGACGCAGCTCGTCGTCCGGATTAAGAATATATATACTTTGTGGGGTCTGCCACGCCGTTTTCTGCCACACACATGTCATTTCACAAACTTTATTGACTTTTTTAAAGTACAGGGACTAGAAATTATAAAATAAACACGTTGGACAAACTTATAACTGCGACAATCGACAATGCGACAATCTGATAACTGTTCTTACGCGCGTCCAACTCTGTGATTGCAAACAATCGGAATAAGTCAAAGCAAAATAAGAAAAACTTTACACTGCTTCTCGTGTCGTAAAGTATTGCAAAAAAGTATTACCCCTCTACACTTCTTGCCCACAAACCAATGCTTCATGACGCAAATACATCATCGTGTTGACTTGAACAAATTGGATGTAAATAAATTTACTTTGACTAAAATGCGTTGATTCAAACAGTTTGTTTCATTTTGATGTACCTATTGGAATGTACTATAGCTATATACTTGTGTCTGTTTTGATTTTGAATCTTTGTTATAAATGAGCTAAATGAAAAGTTGTAGACCAAATGCAAGCTGACATGACTGCATTTGCAGCTGTGACGCACGCACTCAAGGTCAGACAAAGGTGAAAAATGTGCAGCGCAGATGAAGATGCCACAAGGGGAGCGAGAGGCTCTATTACTACGGCTAGTTAAAGCAAGCAGACAGAAAATATCATTTATTTAAATTCTTCAAACGGCGCACATATGCGGCACTCACACTCCCTATCTGATAGTATAAAACAGTCCCCTGCCACAGCCGCCACTTGCCACTTTGTTCCCCTGCTTGCAGGAAGACAATTGCTGCAGTTGTAGCACATGCAGAGGAAATGAGACATTTGCTGGGGTTTTCTAAAAAAATATTTGAACTTTTTAACATTTGGATATGAACGCAGCCTGCTGGCACACTTCCCCATGCTGGGGGATGAATACCGTCAACCAATTGCAACGCCTAAGCGAACAAAATGAATGAATTGTTGACAAAAATAGCCAAGCACATTTGTAATTTACTTGGTTTTAGTAGCATTTTTTAGAGGGGAAAATAGAGAGATAGCAAGGTGATGCTAGAGTCACTATGACTATCCAGCCAGCTGAAATAACTCGATATTTTTGAGCATAGCAATGGGACTAGTTAATAAATACGCTACATAATTTATTAGACCGCAAAATATTAAAATCTTTGACCTTAACATACTTTTGACTGTATGATTATATTCTGAACTTACTTCATTTTAACATTAAAAACATTCCAATAAACAGACACTTAAATCTAGTCTAAGGTACATATAGATAAAATGAAATATAAGCTAAGTTCGCTTGTACACGATGAAGCATTTCCGTCATGAAGTACTGATTTGTTGTCAAGGGGTGCACGGGGGTAATACTTCATGGCAATACTTCATAATTGTTGAATCAGAGCAACATTTTTAGACCCTGTACTATAAAAAAGTACAAAAGGGTCAATTAAGTTTCTGCAAGTCAGAAATGTATGTAACAGGTAGAAGGAGGCGTGGTAGACCCCACAAAGTATATATATTCTTGATCAGAACGACGAGCTGAGTTGACATAGCCATGTCCGTCTGTCCGTTTGTCCGTCTGTCCGTCCGTCTGTCCGTCTGACCGTCCGTATGAACAACTTGGTCTCGTAAACTGTAAGAACTAAAGATATCATATTTGGCGGTTAGATGCGCCTATAGTGCAACCAGATCAAGTTTGTATTCGATTTTTGACACATAGACTTTCGCTTATTCAATCAAATTAGCCTTTTTTTATATCCTGCAATAGATTTTATTAAATAAATATAGTGTCTTTTACTGTCGTTTTTAACTTTCTGTTGTCTTATAAATGGTTAATTTTCAATAATCTAGAAAACGTAAATCAACTGGCACAGCTGTCGCAATTTGCATCGATTTGTGGTTAGAACACATTTTAAATGTCACTGAAACTGGAACGGAGACTGAGACCGTGGGCGTCAGAGATCCATAAACCTAAAATAACATAAGTGCAGAAGGAACTAAATCTAAGTCTATTTGTTTGGGGTGGACCACTTAATGCCACATTTAATGCCAGCAAGGATGCATAAAGCGTTCAGCATAAAAAAGCTATGCGGATACACGACAGGACGACAAGACAACGGGACACAATAGTACTGCTAATTTTCGGTAAAGGAGCGCCACAATGTTAAGGCGTGGTCATAAAAACACTATGCTGAATGCCAAGGATACGCAAAGGACATACATATACTTTATAGTATTGCGCGTGTAAGCGAAAAAGGAAAATCTCCTGGCTAAAATATCTGCAGTTGATTGCATTTGGTCGTTTTACGATTCGATGACACTTACCACCTAATATCCTTTTTAGCACCCAGCAGAAATAACTTTGTGCTGACCTTAGACCTGATTTTATTTCAGCACAACTATACTGTGCATAATTTATGAAACTGTCGATAACTATAGCCCCCCATCTGCCCCCCATCTGCCCCCCCTACTGCTGTGCAGGTCCTGCCAGCGATTTGTCATATACACAATTGAACTCAGTTGACACTTGTCAGCTGCACATCAATCCTTTGCGCACACAGGATGCGCCTTGTAATGTGAGAGATTGTTGCACAGTGTAGAACGAGTGAAAGTGTTTGCTTTCCCACACATGTAAAGGGATACAATAACAACAACACTTGCCACTCGGTAGTATGGCTTCATGGGAAAGTGAATTCTTCAATTGTATACAACCATGTCAATATCCATCAGTTATATTATTCAAAAGAATTCTTACACATTACGTTGCAAAATTATGATCTTACAATCAAGCATATGCTCTTTTATTTCACATATCCCTATGTCCGAGTATACACATACATTAATCACCGCTTGACCAACCGCACTAATTCGCGTGAATATATGGGCAGTGCACTTAGGGCATAGGTTGTGAAGCTGAAGCAAAACTATTGACGTATTATGATGTAAGGTGATCGTTAGAACTAAATATGCTTGCTTTAAAATTTATAAATATTTAAACATACTCATAATTTAATGAAATGTATTAATTGCTATTGCTATGCAAAAGGAACTCTTAAAATATACATATACGGACGGAAAGAGGAATGGTAGATCCCAGCAAGGGAAGTCCCTACGAGCCAGACTGTGTGTATGTCCGAAGCAGATCAAGTTAGTTTTAGTTAGTTAGTAAGTCTTTAAATAGTTGTTACTTTAAAATAATTTAAATGTATCGTATACAGCTTATATCTAACAGAAACATTTATGTCCTCATGTTATCAGACCAATATTTTCTGCTGCGCGCTGCTTACACATTTTTTGTATGGATACATTTAATGTTGGTCAGAAACATAACAATTTCTTAGTAATAGTAAATTTCTTAATAATCCCGCATATGTGTATTTTACGAGATCTATGTAGGTGTTCATACGAACGGACAGTCAGACGGACGGACAGACGGACAGTCAGACGGACGGACGGACGGATGGACAGACGTACAGACGGACATGGCTGTATCGACTCAGCTCGTCGTCCTGATAAAGAATATATATATTTTGTGTGGTCTGCCACGCCTTCTTATGCCTGTTACATACATTTTTCAGTTGCACAATCTTAATAGACCTTTTTGTACTTTTTTAAAGTAAAGAGTTTAAAAATTTGTGGAATTTGCTCTTCGTAGACTAAACTGGGATACGAATGTTAGATTACCGCCTTATAAAAGTAGCATACAATAATCTTATGATAACCCTAATCTGTGCTGTGAATTGTGGCTCAATCGGATAATAAACACCGAAGATATTCGATATTAAAATGTCTGTACTGTGCGTGGTTGCGTCTGACTTATCGAAATGTGTATATGTGTGTATTGTTAGCATTAGCTGCTGCAAGGGAAAGTACAGGGTCTCCTACTGTCGGTTGCATCCGATTGCAGCCTTCCTTTTGAAGATCGCCCTATAAGATATTTTTCAATGTAGAAAAAGCAGCTCATGAGGCGCTCATTAGAAGTGCATCAGGACAATGGTCAACGGCAGGACAATGGCAAAGGAAACCAAGTAGGCTCATCATTAATAATGTGAAACATGTTGCGAAATTTTAGAGCACTCTTAAACCTTTTTTACTCTTGCACAATATGACCAACAGACAAAAGCAATCGAAAGGGCAGGAAGAAACGTCGAGGGAGGCTCAAAGACTAGCCGAACACATAGACAAAGGATATTACTTCTAAGTCTTTCCTGCATTCCTTTTTCTTTCCTTTTTTTAGCGAGACTGAGCGTCCAGCATGTCCAGGCACAAAATGGCTTCGTATTACTTGTTTGCAGTTGCATGTTGTTTTGTTCCTCCTAGTGCAAGGTTGCAGCTGCAGCTGTATTGATTGAGTTGACACACTGCCAACATCAACTGTGTAACTGGCTGCGTCCTGCCTGGCTCCTGGCTGAGCATTTTACTTCCACACACACAATGGAGCCACTGTCAACCACAAAAAGACCGGACAAGTTGACGGCAGCTTATCTGCATCTCAGGCTCCCTTTCTCGACGTGTGGGAACTCTATGTGCCTATGCCATCTGATACTTTCGATTCTAAAACTACTACATATACATGCTAGATTGAACAGGTCTATCTATTGCTGTTCAATTTCTTTTTGTTTTGTTTGTGGGCGCTAAAATGTCAAATGATGCTTATCTTGATTGAACGCTGACTGAGTCACTTATCTTAAAATCTACGAGAGATATCAGGTGTTCGGTACACAAAGCGGGGGATATTTTAGCCCACAGTAGTCGGGACCTTCATCTAGTGTTACCATTTCGCCAATTATCTGTAGCTAAATTGAATATAATCCATTTTTATATATCCAAATCTCATGTAGCTTAAGTCAAATTTACGCTTAAGCGAGTACAATGGAAATCAAGTTGGAAATGAAGTAATTCATTGGGAGAAAAATGCAGCTGAACAACGTACAGGGAATTGAAACTCTCAATAAAAAAAAACTATGAATCAGATTTATGTTAAAATTTATTACTCTATTCCGTATTTTATTCTTCTCCAGTATTTTAACCGAAATGAGTTTCCTAACATTTTAATATTGTATCATAGTTTTAAGTTTAAAAAAACAAATTACAACTCCATATTGGTTAAATAGAAATTTTCTGGCTGTATAATTATTATGTGCAAATGTATGTATCGGGCAGATTGAGGCGTGACAGACCCACAAAAGATATATATTATATATATAGTATATTATAGTTCAAAACGCCGAGCTGCGTCAATCCAAATGTTTGGATGATCGCCCAGAATTTTCATTGATGCTAACGGCAGTATGCTCAAATTAAAACAACAATTTTAATTTATTAAATACCACATATATAAAAATTAACTTGAAAAAGACACCAAAGTTTATAGTATATTAAATTCAAAGGAATAGAATTTTCGGAAAAAAGAATTAGGTGCGTTCTTCATATTGAAACTATTTTTAGATCCTGACTTTAATGGTTTATAAAAATTGTGCAATTGACACTTGTGAGTAACAGGCAGATCGAGGCGTGGGTTTGTATATATATATGTATTCTTGATCAGGATGTGGAGCTGAGTCGATCTATCATTGTTTTAAAGGTACGAACTTTCTATTGTGCAGGTACGGAGCATATATATGTATTTATGTGGATGAGTCTGCTACAAATTGATACAATTCTTTTAAAAAATTGCTTTCTCTTTGGCAAATCGTAAGCAAGTCATACAGATAAAGTAGAAAGTATTATGGAACCATTATTGAAACACGACCTCATCAAACGACGTAATCGAAAATGCATTACAAACACAAATAAATGCCAGTCGTGCAAGTATTGAGTAGGTAAAGTATGCGAGTAAGCTATAAGATAACCCCCAATGTGTGTCCCAACGGAGAAAGCAAATGCATTTCCGGCTCTGTTTACTCGATTGCAATTCCAACTGTCGCTGATAAGAGACGAAACAAAATGTTTGGGGCAAATGCATTACGGGAAGATTAGGCAAAAAAGTATAATGAATTAAAAATTAAAATGTTTCTGAACTTGGCCTCTTTGTGTGGGTGCCAGTGACGTGTTGGCAGACCATATTGATGTGGTTCAATGTATTTTCTTATCAGGCGAAGTGGCTTTGGTCATTTGTTTGAGTCAAATATTTTTGTATTCGAATTTTAAATATGCTTTGCGGCGCCAAACGCGTTACTATTATCAGAGCTTAAGGTTAGTTTAGCTGTGGTGTCTTTGAACCCTGCCTGGGAAGGTTAACAGCTTTCTATTCAAGTATCATTTAATGTAGAGCTGTACTAGT
The DNA here is from genome assembly GCA_035045005.1 of Liodrosophila aerea. NCBI lineage: Eukaryota > Metazoa > Arthropoda > Insecta > Diptera > Drosophilidae > Liodrosophila > Liodrosophila aerea. The sequence continues at coordinate 39,868 of JAWNNL010000548.1, forward strand.
TGCAGTTGTAGTCAAGTGATGTATTGACCTTACCTCATTAGAGCTAGGCCATTGTGCTGTTGAAAAATGCTCTTCATAAAGGTTGTAGCGTAACAAATCTCGTTCTAAAAAGAAGAAATCATGAAGCGTATAAGCAGAGAAAATACCCTCGCAAAGGATGTGCAATCTTGCGCAAAAGGATAACAACAAATAATAAACATATGGATAGAGAGATAGAGGCAAGGCTGACCTGCTGACCAACACTCAAGGACAGGGATTTGATTTTCGAGCCCTGGGAAGTAAGTCATGGGTAGGGAATTGTGTTGAATTTGAGGCAAGTTGAAGGAAGCATGCAAAATGCGTGTCCTGCCCCCGCTCTACGGCGGATACGAACAAGTTCAAGCGATAGAAAACACATATGCCTCACTGAATTTTTGTTCGAGATATTTTTAAAGCAATTAACTATTGTTGTTGTGCATCTGTGTATGTGTGTTTTGGGTGTGCTGGCATCCTTAATGCGTAACCTGACACTAGGGCAACTAGGCACACACATAAATCAGCAGTACGTCAAATACTTTTATAAAAGTGAAACCATTTCCGGTATCAGCATGCAGTCAGACTTTCGCTTTTTATTATAAAATTTTTCTGTAATTTCCACATGAAAATGGGGAACAATACGGAAATCGAAACACGCCCTTCAACCACATTCAAATTTCAACAAATTTCTGCAGATCTATCGATATCCGTAAACAGGGCACTCGGATCCAGGTAACGATTGACTATCGTATTGCAATACCACTTGGGTCGAAGCCAGTATTGTGACTTTGGTTTGGTGGTCTGTCAGAGTTAAGTGAAAGTATTTCTTATTCCAGACCCGCATAAGTTAACCACCTCAGTGTGGTTTTCGAGTGGTTGTTACAACTAACTGTCACATCCGGCGTGACAATAGATTGAACATCAACTCCAGTTCTTTCTTTAGCTACTCTTACCAGTGGAACCACTTACTAGCATAAAGCCTCGTATTCAGTTTGTCTTCTCTCCCTCTCCCTGTTACTTTTTCTGCTCTTTCTCTCTAATATAACGTACCCAAATATTTCCGCGTATTGTTAATCAATTTCCATTTTCATATACCCAACCTCCTTTGCTCTAAGTGGCTTCTAATTTATGCCGTATGGAGGCGTTATAATTGGCGAACCCTAACAAATGCTCCAGACTCGTATTTAAATATTGTATGTACATATATAGTTATTCAATTAAATTGCCTTGTTAAGGCAAATTTTCTATTCCTCTTGTTTGCTAATTGTTAATATTATGGCATGGGGACCAATATTAAAATGCGGGTTACCATCTATGCTTCATTAAATACCAATACCATAATGTCTATTATTGAACTGAGGTACATAGCCAAAGTTCTGAATGTAATCTACTTATACACTACCTTTTACTGATTATCTACCTTCACATTTATTTATAGCATTTCCGGGATCCAAGCACAAACTTCAGTTATTCGCTGTTTGTAATTTTCAATATTTGTCACGATTTGTCAGTGCTTTCGGCTTTTGAAATTTAAAAATCCATCAACTCCTTACAAATTGCAGTAAGCATATTAAAGTAAAATAAAATGTCCCTAACTTTTAAATAATAACAGAGGTCAATAGAAAACTAAAATTTTTGAAAATACTGGGGTGTTTTATGTTTTTAGACCCTGTACTTTAAAAAGTGCAAAACGGTCTATTAAGATTGTACATCCATTTATATATTTATCAGCACGACGAGCTGAGTCGATATAGCCATGTCCTTCTGTATGAACACCTGGATCTCGTAAACTGTAAGAGCTAGAGACATCATATTTGGCAGTTAGATGCCCCTATTACGCAATCAGTTCAGGTTCTTGTTAGATTATTTATATTATTTTTATTATTTATTTATAACCTTTATGAGTGCTGTGAATTGTAGCTCAATCGGATAATAAAAGGTGGAAGCAGCGAGCATGTACTTAATGTATGTATGTACATACATATGTAAGTGTGTATCCGTGGTTGCGTGATACTTTGCGATATGTGTGCATTCTTAGCATTAGTTGCTACAAAGGAAAGTACAGGTTCTCCTACTGTCGGTTGCATCCGACTGTAGTTTTCCGGGATGTTAATTTCCTGATGAAGATGTTAACGCGTCTTGACTTCAAAGATTCTTCTACTGTCGGCTGCACTCCGCAAAAATGCATTCTATTTCTTTCTACTCCAATCTAAACACTCACAATGACCTTTAAAACATCTCAAGTGGTAACTGTATAAATGAGTTAAACAGCTTAAAACTCAAAAAGAGCAACTCTAACAACAGCAAACACAAAACCAAATGTCGTTAGCACGGACATTGCACAATATTAAAAACAAAGAACTGTATAGTATGTATATATGTATTGAGTGGATTTTAGAGCACCGCCTGAACCAACTGTATAAGAGCAGGACGCGCTTGCTGGGAAGTGTTGGGAAGTGCCTCGACATGCAGACACGGACGTAGAGGAAAAGGAAGTCGTAGCCAGGACTTTGGACTACTTTCGGTAATTGAAAACTCAATTTGAAAATTGTGTGTATGTGTGTTTGTATGGTGGGAGTAAACATATAAGGAAGCATATCCCGCGGCCGAACTGATGTCAGGGCAACTACAGCGGAAGTAGCCAAGATTTCACTTATGCCAATTTTAAAAATTGCACATAAAAGATTATGCATTAGACGAAAATGGATCTGTGGACGTCACGACCCGGTGACGACAGTTGACTCGGGTTGCTAAGCAGCTTGGCCCACTGTATGGACACGTTCGTCTGTCGTTGGACAACAAATTGAGTTGTCACCTTGCAGCATTAACATAAAAAATCGATTTCATTTCAGTCTGATTTTAACGTGTTATTGTAACAAATTAACAGACACACATCTGAGCATGATCATCCTTTTTTTTCATCTTCTATCTGCTTCGTGTCCTTTGATGAAATACCGCTCTTGATGGCCTGCCGGTTGCGGCATCTTTGCTCTTGGGCTTGCATAATTTGAGTGACAAGTTGACGGATCTCAGCATCAATAATTCGCATAACTAAGGTCATAAGGAGTTGTAGTCATAATCCTGCTATGAGTTGGAGTTGCACGCAGCTCTTGATATAAAAGGTTAGAAGGAGAAGCTGTTATGGAAAGAGTTCATAATCCGATAAAAATGTATAGTATATAGTATGTGAATAGTAAGTATGTATGTACACATACACAGAACGAGGAATTTCTTATAGTTTTTGTTTAGACGTTCAGTGTTTAGTGTCTCAATCCTTTAATCTCATATATATTTACAGTTTTTTCTGTGTCCCAATAATATTGTACTTAATATCTACAAACTTACAAACCATTTAAAAATGTATATGTATATGTATGCTCATCGATTTGAGTTTTAAGACGCGTCACTTTCGCAGCTATTTAAAAGCTATTCGAAACCTGATTGGAATTAAAGTTATAAAAAGCTTTAAAATTAATCAAATTCAACATACTTCAAAAGAACTAAGAAAAATTATAAATATGTTAAAAATTTATCCCATTCAGGCTCACACTTGGTTCTTGTGTAAAGTTTCCCTATTCAATTTGGGTATGAGTATGGCAGAAAACCATCTGCCACTTCGCAATGACTTGTTCAAATCAAAGCAGCAGTCGGACGCAGCTGACAGTGGAGGACCCGGTAGCAAGTGACAGCACCGACAGATACGGTAGCAGAATTTCACTTGCTGCAGCGCTCGAACATATGTACATAAGTGTACAAATATAACTGTGCATGTGACATACAATAATTTTAAAGTTTACAACAGAATTAGCCGTTTATGCTGCTACTTGTATGCTAAACTAGGGAGAGGTATCAAAACTCTACAGCACACATAATCTGCAACCGCTATTCATGTGTACACATGTGAAGGTTTTAAGTCTGATGGCTATCGAGACTTAGGTTTGTTGCTCAAGAGTGGTTGCTCAAGAGTGGGGCCTGCCACAGCACCTTCTGCCTTTACATAAACTTCCTTGTTTCACAATCCAAATATACCCTTTTGAGCTCGTTCACTGTATAGGGTCTCAAAACGATCGAAAGTGTAAAAAAATTTTTGACTATTGTTCTTCTGTATGCTCCATTCATTAGAGGCAGAATTGAATAACTAGAACGATGCTGCATGACCAGAATATTTAACAAAGTGCCTCCAAAAAAAAGTCATAAAGATGAAATAAGCAATAGAAAAAACTCTACAAAAGTCCTTTTTAAAGGCATTGAAAATTCTTGCACTGCAGTTCTGCTTTTATAATTTGAGACAAGCAAAATACTCGAAATCTGCTGCAACTACTGAAGTGGGGAAACAACTAGAATAAGAACTCTGTGTAGAATTATGATTAATGAATCTGCGGAATTTATGGAACTTGGCCAACTGGCTAGCCTGAATGTGTTGGCCAAGTGGTAGGCCAAATTTTTAATGGTCTTGCCGATCCAAACAAAGCCAAAGGCCATTGACTAAAAGTTGAGTAATATTAAGAAAAAAACTCTGCGACTTTTATAAAATTTCAAACCATAAATCATGTAGTTTGATTAAAAAGACAGGACACCAGCCGTGACAACTGCTGTAGGTGCTAGGAACCATTTGGAGTTGATTAATTGACCGTCTGCCCAAAGGATTGTCCGCAGAAAATTGCAATTGGCAGCGCCTGTTGACAAGTTATCCTTGCGTCTAAACAGCATGTGTGGCCTCTAGTTCTCCTACTTCCCTTACCTGTATCTCCATCCCTCCATCCCTGCTGGCATGCTCTTGTTAAGGTCCTGTCAATTGTCGCACAGCTGTCAACGGGCAATCACTGCAATTTGCAGCTTCATTTTTGAAAATTTACACTATCAAATTGACGAGGACGAGAGCTCGGCCATGCCCTAGACTGGCCTTGTTGACAGCCCCAGTTACAGGACATGTCATGTCCTTCAAGTTTCACAAGCCGGCCAAAAAGCTGCTCATGCGTGTGCAATGCGATACTTTTTGCTTGCCAGCTATTTTAAATGCCTTTTTTGTTAGTTTTTTTTTTTGCTGCTTGACTTTTTTAGGACTTCGTTGACGACGCAATTGGCAGACAATTGCGCCTGATTATCCTGTCAAGCGTCAAACTTTTGTGCGGTTTCCTTTGCCTTGTTTAATTGGATTGCTTAGCTATAATTGTTTCCCTACCGTATATGAATGACATCACGTCAACAGCTAGAACAGTTCGCACCCATTTGATCACTTTTTGGCGCCTAGATGGCGTCTGGCCATGATCAGCCAAATATGTGTGTCTTATCAATTCCGTTCTAGCATTTAAGCTCAAATATTCGAATGTTACTTTTACAAATTTAATCAGTAAAAATAAAATTTCATCTGCAAACCCCCTACTAAATTCGCTTTAACTCTGATTAACCCATTTAATGCAAAAATACACAAAGCTGGGGTATATTAAAGTATGTATGCTCTCTGATGTCATATTTAAAAATATGTGTATTCAAAATTAATGAACACTTACCAAATTTTATAGGCTTGTTGTGCAGCTTCCCATACGGGAGATAATTAATCTATTTAAAGTACGATTATTTATGTTTAGCACATATGTATATATACACAATTTAGTTATGATTATAATATAAACTAAATAAATTAAAATTAAAATTTAATAAAAAATGTATTAATCAAAGAAACATAAATAAATTATTTTATTTAAATATATATTTGTATGTACATATATAGAAACATGCAGATAAGTCGGGCGAACCCAACAGAAAAAAGCCTTGCATTTGACATTACTGCTGACATTTAAAATCAAATCAAAATCATTTTAAAAACTTATTTTATGAAAACAAATAATAACAATTTTTTCAAATTCAAACTTGTTTTTAAATGCAATCTTACTAGAACAAATTATAACATTATTTTTTTTTTTAATTTAAACTCTAAATGCAAATGTTCATAGCACTAAACATCTGAAGAACAAAAATTTCGTTTAGATCGGTGTTCTTTAAATGTCGCTGTCTCGATACAGCTAATGTCGTTTACTTCTTTATTTTGTAATATTGAGGAAGGGCTCAATATATATATGAATATAAATTATGGTGTTCAGATTATAAGGACTTAAAGCGCTTCCAACAGAATGTTCCCCATACTTTTAGCTGTTCCTCAAGTAGTATTTTGTGGTATAGTATTTTTAAGTATTTTCTGCAGCTAAATTTTACAAAATGTTTTTACAAATGTGCGTCCAAGTGAGTATATACCAGAGTCTTCATCGAAACTTTAATTTAGGTACATTTCCTTAAAAAAAAAAAACAAAAGGGTCTATTAAGTTTGTGCAATTGACATTTGTGTGTATCACGCAGAAGGAGGAGTGTCAGACCCGACAAAGTATATATATTCTTGATCTAGACGGCGAGCTAAGGCGATATCTGTCTGTTCATCTGTCCGTCTGTCTGTCTATATGAACACCTAGATCTCAGAAACTTTAAGCAGCTCAAGTTTATGTCAAATATTCCCAGCATGTACAGTTTTAGAGTCACTGTCTTCCTTCTTTGCATTAATAAAGTATATATTGTGCGATTTGCAGCCCAATCGGATAATAAACACCGGAGATATTAGACAATCAATTTTCTGTAGTATGCATTTGGCTTGGGGAGGGGAAAAGCCACAGTGTACGCGGCCACTAGCGCGTATGCGTGATTTTTTATTGTAAGTATGAATTTCTGTATGAGTATTGGTTATTGATTGTATTTGCGAATATATTTGTATGTGTGTATGCATAAGAGTATGTGTATGTGAGTATATACATATGTACATATATGTATGTTGCTGCTGTTATCGACGCCCAAGGCAAATCTAAGAACTGGGTCTCCTACTGTCGGTTGCATCCGACTGTAGCTTTTCGAGTTTTTATTGTTGCTTATGGCGATCACTTCCGTTTTAATCATTCATCTGTTTCCTTAACTGTTTTGTTCTAGGCCATTCATGAAGCATATTTATTACATACCTTTTCGATAAACAAAGGACGACCAGTGAATCTACTACCAGTGCTTAATTCCAATCAAACAAATAGCGTATGTGTTGTTCGTAGTATTTTATTGTTATATTTTGTCTACTTCTTCTACAATTTGTCTACTTCCTGTACTTATATGACGAGTTGCTTAGATGGCAAACAATCTGCTAACAGGAGTTGGCACATTGTGAAGTTGTTAACAAATTTCAATGGAGATTTTTTAGCCGAGTTTGGCTGGAGTGCAGGGAGTCAATTCGTTCATTTTCTTCTGTATTTTTTTTTATTCAGATAATTTGTGAGATTTGTGTGTGGCACTTGGCGGGTGCTGCAATCGTTGCAACAGCTCAGAGCAGCTGTTGCTTAAGCCGATTTTGAACGTAGACAAAGGGCAACGCGTGTGTGTATATGCTGCGCAGGACACACCCCCAACTACTGGCATCGCTCCCAGCTCCCGGCTACCCGCTCTCTTCCTCCTTTCGCTTGGCTATTCTTATCAGTTAGCAGATGCAAATGAGTCTCCGTTGTGTAATTAGGCAACCGAAGCAGATACCTTGCTTATCAGTCGCAATTTGTTGTCGCCTCGCAGCAGTGAAAAGCAACTTTTTGGACAGGGAATATGCTTATCAGTACATATTGTTGCTATTTCTTGCATCTCCAATGCTGCTGCGTCTCTATTCCCCTGTTTCTATGTTCTTGTTTATGGAACAAAAGGTCACAATTTAAGTCATTCTTTAAGCGGCTGCCAGTTGAGGCACGTAGAATAAAGCAAAACGCAATCCAAGATCAAGGCTTTTTGTTAGCTTATCAATGGGTCGTACAATGCACCCGGGCAACATTTAGTCAACCAGTTGCTTATCATTCGTTTATAATTATTGAGCATCATGACATTATTTGCATGCTTATTTCAAGTATTTTTGTGAATTTGCCATTTTGCCGGTATACGTTCTCTTCCCGTAGGCGAGGTAAATTTACAGTTGAGGAAATTTACTGTTGAAGCACTCTTGGTGCACGCTCGTGTTTGTAAATTTAAATAATTAAGCCATATTAATTTGTTTTTGAGTAAATTTATTTAATTTTAATTGTTAACATTGTTTATTAAATTTGTTTTCAATTAGTCAAAAAAAATAAATTTAAAAGCAAACAATTCAAACCATTTATAGATCTTCAAATTAAATTTAAATTTTTTGTATTATTTTTAAAATTGTAAATAAAACAACGGTTTTTTTAATTAATACTTGATTTAGATGCTACGTTTTTTTTTTAAATATGTATGGTTTGGTAAGAATATACGTTTTTAATAATAATTGAATATGAGTATTAGGACCATAAATTCAAAAAAATTCTAAAATAAATTGGTACGGAATTTACGCTCAAAATTAGGGCACATTTGCAAAAATGTTAAAACTTAAGCTAATCAAAATAAGTTAAATAGGCATAAAAATATGGTACTAACACTTCTGTTTATAAATAAATACTTGTAGTATTAAGATATGGTTTAATAAATAAAGAGACTTTAAAAGACTTTAATATTTATTTAAAATTTTAAATTTTGATTATAATTTTATCAAAAACATGAGTTTTTTATTCTAGAAAAGTAAATCAGAATTCTAACAAGTAATTTATTTTGTACATAATTAGAATTAGGTTTAAAGAATAGAATATAAAATTAACATACTAAAATAATACTACTGAAATTAAAAAATATGAATGCCATAAAACCCTTATAATTCCATATAGGTAGGAGTATGTAGACCATTGATTCAAATTTCTTCATCAAAACATACTTCTTAAACTCCTTCAGAATACCCTAATATGTTTCGAAAATTCATATTCATTCTATTGGGTTAAGTACTAAATCCTCGCGGATTTTGAGAATCTGTGGCTGATTATTGCGCCACAAATCTGATAAATCCAGCGTTAATCGTAGGAGATTTAAAAGAATAGTGAATGTAGAAAAGATTGGGGAGGAGTAAAGAAGAAAAGGAGGTGAGGTCTAGCTTACATTAAACTGACACCTTAGGGCTGTTGGCCGAATCGTATGCACACACTACATATGTATATGCCTGCTCGACTATTTTGCAGCTAAATTCGGGTGATTAAATTTGTACAAGGGGATTAAGTAGAGAGTTAAGCGTAAAAATCTGCTACAATTTCTTGATTTTTTACCACTTTTTACTGGTGGCCGGCAGCTGGTTGTGAGGAATGGTGAAGATGCATAAAAGTATATTGCATCTACCTTTGACGGATTACATTTTTTACCAGAAAGTCATGTGATCCGCAGAGGAATGGGCGTAATATTTATGGATTTTCCTCTAAATCCCTCCGCTAATCCTCGTTTTGTTTTTTTGCGACACCCACGTCCAATGTTTTTGTTTTGGGTTGCCATTTTTTCACTAGAACACTACATCTGATCATAATTATAGAATTTCTAAATAAGACAGAGACAGGGCAGGGGCTACATACATACCTGTAACCGTGGGTTACCTCTTTGCCAGTCTAAGCGTGTTCAGGTAGGCAGCCCTCAGCAGCATAGGACCTTGAGGATTTGGGCAATTAAGAAGTCAACTTTAGCCAAAAAACACAAAGGACAAAAAGATCAGGCCGTAGATCGGTTCGACTAAAACAATGAAAAAATGTCCAAAATATGAACTAAATCCCGCTTAAGAATGACTGTATGGATATATGACAGGGCTTGCGTCATAAACAGTCTAAGGACATCATTGTGCATTTTTTCGCAGTACATACCTTGCTTTGTTTCCCATGTTGCATTTGCATGTCATAAAATTCAACGCCACGAATTCGCCGCGGCGAGTTGGAGCGAAAGAGTGTAAGAGAGCACGAACACTGTTTTTTAGCTTCAGTTCCTATGTTTTTTATGTGCCTGTCCTTGGTGGTTTGACTTTCTGGGTGAGTTTTTTACGGGTATTCGTGTTTCCGTTTTTTAGCAGTTTTTTTATGATCGATGTCACCTGGTTTTATGACCACTTACCGCGTTTCTTACTACAACAGATTTCTAATTAACTTTTCTAATCGAACTTATTAAAAATAGTTTTGAATGCGCTAATAATTCTATACTAATACACAATATTTAAAAACAAATTTTCGTCTAGTTACTCCTATCTGAGTACAGCTGCATTTGGTTCTAGCTAATATTTCGTAAGAAATTTTCATAGACAAGAGACCGACAGAGCGTAAACACTTGGCGGGTGTTTGTAATTAGAATTAGCACGGGACCAACCCACTAAAAATCTGGACGAGGACTCAAAAGAATGGACGCGGCCCTAATCCTTCGTAGACCCGTAGGGAGTTCTATTTACATACATTAGGGTCCTTTTCACTGCCCAACAATTAGCGCAGCAACACTGAGTGCGTTAGTATGCGATACTTCCATTTTTACCAGGAAGCGAATATATAGAAAATATTTGCATGCTATTTTGTAAACTGATCATAAAAAGCCCACATCGAACAAAATCGTATTTCGCACAATATTTTTACATTCCAGGAATGTAGAGCTCAACAAAAATGCTGCGATCAAAACCAACTTGTACACTATCGCCGTCTTTCTATCTCTCTGACTCTCTACCTGGCAATTGAGCGAGTTGCCTCACTGTTTTTGCCGCTAATCTGGCCTTCTTAGCGGTTGCTTAATCTTTATCCCAATAGGAACTGCCTAAGCTAATCTCTACAACTGCTTCCGCGTATATTGCTTTCTCCCTTCATGGCTTAATGAAATGACCCAGATTAGCATAATCCGTATGCAGTTTTATGGCGATTGTCGTGTGCGACATTTCATTCACGATTCTCAACCCTTTAGGGCATGGTAAATTGGTCCGTCATGTCGTGCGACAGACATGCGGTCATCACATCCCTCAACCCTTAGTGCACGCTTCGAGTGTTTAATAGTATGATAAAAAAAAAATGTTCAGCCTGTAGAGCTCACTCGCTTGCCCCTAAAAAACAGCCAAGCAAAGATCAGGCAGATCATGCTGTTATTTGTCAACACTTCTGCTACAAAAAAAAAAAAATTAACTAAAAAACCGTACTTTAAAATCTGAAGCTCTATTTAATTGCAAAACAAATTTAAAATGCAATTTTAATAGAAATCCGCAATCTAGAAAATACTTTATTTTTAAACAATAACCATGCATCCTTTTAAAATCAAGAAACGTGATATTAATTTTTAACAATATAGCATAAATTATTCAATTTGTTTTAATAAATTTATGACATTTTACTCATAATTTTAAAGACACAACAAATAAGTGATTAGACCCTGCACTTTAAAAAGGTACAAAAGGGTCTATTAATATTGTGCAACTCAGAAATGTATATAACAGGCAGATGGAGGCGAGGCAGACCCCACAAAGTATATACATATATTCGTGATCAGGACGACGAGCTGAGTCGATATAGCCATGTCCGTCTGTCCGTCCATCCGTCTGTCTGTCCGTCTGTATGAACACCTAAATCTCGGAAACTGTTAGAGCTAGAGACATCATATTTGGCAGTTAGATGCCTATAGTGCAAGCAGATCAAGATTGTGTTAGATTTTTGATACCTCTTTCCCCTCCCCCCAAAAACCGTAAAAACAACACAGCCACGCCTCCTTCGGCTCTGTAGGGACCCATCCTTAAGTTGACTAGTACAGAACATTGAACACCTACTTTTTTAAAGTACAGGGTCTAAAAAGTAAAATATACATATTGTATAGCTTAAATGACTTTTCAGCAGCTGCAGAAGTTTCAAATTCCTTCAAACTTTTAGTAGTTTCTCTTTTATTAGCAAAAAGTGAAAGCAACTCTGTTTGGCACGTGGCAAAATGAGTAAGGTTAGGCTTGTATTAGGGTTATGGTTATGGTATTGTGATCGCCTGGGATGCGTCTAAGGGTTATTCATTACTATTATTCCCGTTTTTTGTGATATATGATATGGGCAAATAAATTTTTCAGCGATTTGTTCGACACGCGAGAAGAGGACACGGGGTTAGTTGATTTTAACGAACTTATAGTCAATCGAATCAGTAGATATTGATCATATAACAATAAATATGAAATAAGAAAGACTTACTGCTGTGGGAATCACGAAATAAACTGCTGTGATGTATGATCTAAAGGGTTAAATGAGCTCAGAAAATTGCGAAATTTGCACTTTATGAAACATAAAGAGCTGAAAGAAAATCAAGGATATTTAGTTTTCGGAGAACGGGACATCTTTATGTCAACAAAGAGTTAAATTAAAAAATATGATTACTTGTTTCATTTATTAACGGCATTATAGTGAAAGAAATATCTTTCATAAAGTATTTATTAGACCCTGTACTTTAAAAAAGTATAAAAGGATCTATTAAGCTTCTGCAACTCACATACATAGACACATCATATTTGGCAGTTAGATGCCCCTATAGCACACCAAGTTTGTGATAGAATTTGGATACCTCTCCTCCCTTAACCACAAACCTCGAAAAACCACCAGAGCCACAATTGTAAGGATACTAACTTGTGCTTTAGCATTGTGTTCTGTAAATTGTGGCTCAATCTAATAATAAGCACCGGAGATATTCGAGATTAAAGTTTCCGTTCTAGGCAAGAAAGAGCAGCGAGTATGCACTTAATGTATGTACACAAGTATGTATGCGTGGTTGCGTCAGTCTTTGCGATATGTGTCTGTCTTAGCATTAGCTGCTGCAAGGAAAAGTACAGGGTCACCTACTGTCGGTTGCATCCGACTGTAGCTCTCCGAGTTTTTTTCTCTGTAAGAACATATAGCATATGTAAACCCATATATGTCAATTATTTTAAATCTAACTAATTTCAGTGTCAATGTCAAACTCACAGAATTATAACAATCTGTATTGTATTGTCTAAGGTTAGTTAGTAAACTACTCGCCAAGTGCCGATAAGCTTTACGCACAAAATTACGCACTACTAACCCAGTTATGTGTTCTTGTCAGGCCAATGTAGCACGTGTGTTATAGTTTTTGAACGATCTGAAAGAAGATCAGGAGACATATGATCATCTCGTTTTCACTCACAGTCTTTCTCTGCAGTTTCTCTTGACAACGCGGCAAGTGCTGATAATGGGTTGCCTGCCCTGAGATTAGCTTATCACTAATGACCGGATCTCTAAGTCGTTCGCCAATAACAGTGCATGCTTATCAAAATTTCAATTTCGGGCATTCTGACTAATCCGCTCTTCAGAAATGCTAGCGAAATATCACTAGCAGTGTTTTAAAATTAGTTTTTTTATGTTTGCTATAAGCGTGGAAGAAGGGGTTTGGGATAAGTTTTTATATATGTATGTAAATATATTTCGCGTTAATCTCTTTATCACATTTCGCCAATGCTTGTGCTCGCTTTGTTTTGTTTGGCCAATTGTTTTTAATTTTCTCCGAGAATTCGGTGAAATTCCCTCAAAAACATCATATTTTTGTTTAATCCGTCGGGGAAATGTTACTACCAGACTTTTGCGTAACATTATGCAGAGCAGCGGAAAGGACGCGCAGTGGAAAATGACAACACAACATAAACAAAGCAACTCTGTGGCCCATTGTAGTTTCGACTTGCGTAAATTCCACGGTAGTTTGCTGCATTAACATGCCGCGTCGTGTCCTTGGCCTAGCTAACGTAACGTGTACTTACTCTATACGTACGAAATCATCCTTTGTGGGTACCAGGAGAATTTTTCAACATAGATTTGAACGAGCTGTGTCGAGCTGTCCTTGCCATAAATATCTACATAAAACCATTTCAAAGTCAATCCGCAAAAGTCAAACCAAAAAGAGAAAAATAAAATAAAAAATAATAGAGAAATATAAAATATATACTATATATTTTCGTTTTAGCTGTTATCTTTGCGTTTATTTGACCCTGTGTATTTAATAAGTTCGGAAGGTTCTATTAAGAATGTGCATTTGACATTCGTGTGTAAACAGACCGAAGGATGCGCGGCAGACTCCCAAAAGTATATACATACATATATTCTTGATCACGGGGTCGAGCTGAATCGATATAGCCCTGTCTATCTGTATGAACACCTATGTACATATGTATGTACATACATAGTATATCTCGCATACTATAAGAGCTAGAGACTCAATCCTTTTATTATTATTATGAACCTAATTCATTATTGTTGGGTTTAGTGTAACTGACTTAAGATTTTCCGAATGCACTGCCCATTGAGCATTGAAATATAAATATTCACTACTGCTCAACAGGCGAGTAAGCCAAAAAAACTCACTCAAACAGACAACGCCTCCCTTCGCCTTCGTGTCACTTTCACTTGGCTGGTGTTCCCCTTTGTTGACTCAGTATGCTACTTTGTTTACTTCCTGTTTACTCCCACAGCGCAAGCTCCCAATGCTCCACTTTGCGCCCCCACTCCAACAAGAAGAACAACAACACCCCAACGCGCCTGCATATCTCTTTGACTTTTAGTGCGCGGCACTCGCTCGCTCGCTGGTTGCCTCGTGTGCTTGGCCCTTCGTGTTCCATGCTTCGTATTCGCCTTTGATTCATCCCCTTTCGTTCAACACATGAGCACGTTTTGAGCGTGTGTCTTTGTGTGTGTACAAAGGGGAAACGCTACTGGAGCGCCCGTCGATGAGTTTTAAGCGAACTGAAATGAGTTATTTTTGTGAATGCATTCCAGTTTGAGTAGTTGCTTCAGTGCGTGGCTGCTTCGGATGAAAGTACTTTCGAATGAAAGGTCTAAAAAACGGAAGTACGCTCGAGTTTTTTAACTGGTCATTGGCGTTCTTGTATTGTTTTAATGAAGCACAGCACGCAAATAAAAAACGCCTTGGCCATAAAGCGATAAAACCCAGCGCATTAACTTTGGCCAAAAGTCAACTTCTTTTTGTGTGCGTTTTTTATGTAATTCTTTTAGTTGAGTTGGCATTAAAAAACAGGGAACGCGCTGTTAAATGCTAGTGCCAGATTCTAAGTAACATTCTACTGCAGGAAATTTGCTAAGCTAAAAAACAAAATTTGTTTGTGCTGTGCTGTTTTTTAACACCTCACTGAACGAGTGCAATAGAGATAGAGCTAAAGAGAGAGTGAGAGTGGAATTACAGAGCACGGTACCTGCGATCTCGGCCAACGTTCGTCGTCCTCGGATATTTGTATCGGCTGTTACTGTCGGGTTTTGCTCGCTCCCTTTGGCTGAGCTACTTGCTGTGTATATGAGTGAGAGACTGAGTAAATGAGTGAATGAGCGCTTAAGAGTGTATGCATGCGTTTGTGTGTGTGTGTGAGTGTGCTGGCTTAGCAGAGGGTGAGCGAAGCGAGCGTACTTATAGTTAGCGCACACGGCGAATTTGTATCATTCGTGATTTGGCTCCGACAGTGAGAGCAGCACACAGTCTCTGCTGCCGTAATACAAAAAAGCAACAAACACACATAACACACACGCATAACATTCTTACACTCGCGCATAAAAAATAAAAAATTTGTTGCTTCCAAAGGATTTCCCACAGGCGCAAAGGATACTAACTACTCCGCTCAGTATAAAAACGTGTTGCAGTCACTGACTTGATATCATTTCACAGCGACAACTCGTCACAGTCACAACTCGACATCAAGACTCGTAATCAAAAAGAAATTGCAAAAAACCCTAAAACAAAAAAAAAACTTGTGTCTTAAATCGCGTGACAAACCAAATACCTCAACAAAATACGCTATAAAAAACTTAACTAATTTTAAATACAACAAAACCAAATTTAAATTAATTGCAACTACCTCATTTTGTAAATCGTGAACTTTTGTAAACTGTGCAAATACTACCTCAAAGTACAAACCAACAAATCAAAAACAATAACAACTACAAAACGAGCATTAACTTGCTAAACTTCGAAATCAAATTGAAAGAAATCAGCTCAAATGCAAATGTGTGTTCAAAACTGACAACTATTCAGGTACATTAGAAAACATTGAAAGCAATTGAGTTTGAATAACTGCAGTGCGGCTATAAGCAGAGCAGACATAAGCACACAGAGTTATGGCGATATCCATGCTACAGGACGCGCAAACACGAAGTAAGTCTAAATAAGCTTGTAATGCTATATACTAAGTAGTAATTCTAGATAAGCCAGCAGCTGATGAACAACATAAATTGCGAATTAAATGTTTTTTTTAATCCAACACCACTTGATTACAAAGAGGAGTGTTTCGCAAGCCAAAATAAACTAAGGAACTGACTAAAATGTAGTTAGATTCAGCATTGTTCATTTGTTAATTAATAATGTGTTCACAATAAATTGCGGTTTAAATAAAGTGATTTTCGCTTTACTTCTTGTAAAGCATAGTTCGAAAATATATTAAGTACTTCTGAATAGGTCATTTATCATATGTGCAGAGTTTGAAATAAAAGTATTACAACTGGTTCGAATTTGCTTTAAGTGTTAAATGTAAATTAAAGCTCGTATTAAAGCCAAGACAACACACACACACATACGCCACATACTTGTGCACGCACAGCAATAACGACGTCTCAATGTAAGCATTAAGCTCCATTTTGGCCAATGCTCACTAACACATTCATGTACATACATACACACATGCACACACATGTGTAGCGGACAATTAAGTTTTGTTTACATGTTTTGGTTGCTGTTGTTGTTGTTGGGGCAGCAAGAACCGGCATTTAACTCGTTTAAAGCAACTCCCACCAAAAAAGTCAAACTGAGCGCAGTTGTCAAAGAGCGCAGCAGTTAGAGAGAGAGTATTACACACACACACACACACACACACACACTCACACGTTTGACAAGCCAATCACATGTGGCGCGTGCTCTTAAGTGCTGTGTTCTCTTCGCCTTTTGCTCTTGTTTTGAATATTAAGCAATATTAACAATTTGCAGCAGTTTGACTGCCCGCGGCGTTAAGCTGACCAAGAACTGTTTGTGACTTGAGCAGCACCAGGAAAATCTCTCTTAATCTCCTTCTTTTTAGTCGCTTAGAAAATGTAGTATTAATTTCGCTTTGATATACTTGCAGGCCTCGCAGCAGCTTTAGCTGGCATCAAACGTGAGGAAGTCGTTGTGGATCGTTCCATGTCTTTGTCACCACCCATGTCCGCCAATACCTCTACCAGCAGCCCAGTGGCCTCCTCTAACACACACTCACACACACATAATCACTCGCTGTATCCGGCCATGGGATTGCAACACGCAGCAGCTGCCTCTGCCTTTGGCATGTTGTCGCCCACACAGCTGATGGCCGCTAACCGCCAGGCGGCAGCTTTTATGGCCCAGTTGCCCATGAGCACACTAGCCACCACACTGTTTCCCCACAATCCGGCTGCTATCTTTGGCGCCTGGGCAGCCACACACCAGCAGCAGCAACAGCAGACGTCGCAGTTGGCACTACCCGGCGGCACACACCTGCATTCGCCGCCCGCCAGTCCACACTCGCCGATGGGCAGTAACGGCAAGCACTCGCTGAGCTCACCAAGCAGCACACCACAACATCTGCTGGGTGAGCCGGTCAAGAAATCGCGTAAGCTAACGGTGAAGAAGGAATTCCAAGCGGAGATTAGCATGAGTGTCAGTGATTTGTTTCACACGCCCGGTGGACCCATTTCGCCGCCCTCCAGCGGCAGCTCACCCAACTCATCGGCACATGAGACCAGCACGGCGGCACCAGCTAAGGATGCATCGCGTGATAAAAGCTTCACATGTAAGATTTGCTCGCGCAGCTTTGGCTACAAGCATGTGCTGCAGAATCATGAGCGCACCCATACAGGCGAGAAGCCGTTCGAGTGCCCGGAATGCCATAAGCGATTCACCCGTGATCATCATTTAAAGACACACATGCGCCTTCATACGGGCGAGAAACCCTATCACTGCTCTCACTGCGATCGCCAGTTCGTGCAGGTGGCCAATCTGCGTCGCCATCTGCGTGTGCACACAGGTGAGCGGCCGTACACCTGTGAGATATGCGATGGCAAATTCAGTGATTCCAATCAACTCAAATCGCACATGCTGGTACATAATGGCGAGAAGCCGTTCGAGTGCGAACGTTGTCACATGAAGTTCCGCCGGCGGCATCATCTGATGAACCACAAGTGTGGTATACAGTCACCACCCACACCCGCCCTCTCGCCAGCCATAAGCGGTGATTATCCCTTGGCGGCTGTGGCTGCCGCTGCTGCCTTGGAGTCCTCCACTCAAAAGTTTGCCGCTATGTGTGCCAGCTATGGTGGCTCCGAGGAGTCGGTGGATTTGGGTAAGAGCAGCCTGGAAGAAGATGCACCACTCGATCTGTCCGAAGATGGTGCCAGCTCTGTGGATGACCATTGCAACAGCAGCAGCAATGCACGCAGAAAGGCGCAAGATATTCGCCGTGTATTCCGGCTGCCACCGCCCCAGATCGTGCATGTGGCCAGCGATATGCCTGAACAGACAGAGCCTGAGGATCTCAGCATGCATTCGCCCCGCTCCTCTGACTCACACGAGCAACAGGAAGATATTGATCTGGATGAGCTGGACGATGCAGCAGCGCTCTATCTACGCCAGCAGCAAATTCAGGAACAACAACACTAGAGCGGAAACTCCTTTCTAGTAATTGCATATAGCAGAAGGCAGTGGGCTGGGCTCAACTGAAAAACCTATTGCAACAAAATTAAAAATTTTGCTTTTAAATTTTCGGAACAGGAATTTATGCTAAGTACAAGTAAACTTCGGCAACCCCAAAAAAAACATTAAAAATTAATAAACTATTTTTAAAAATATTGCTATAAGAAGATTTTGCAAATCAAAATAAATAACCAAAAAAAAAAAATATTAGACAAACACGCAAGTTAAACAGAACAATTGTAAACTATATAATCTGCCCTATTTCGTCTAGATTTTAGTTGTTATTTTAATAAAACTTTAGTTTCACTGGTTGATGTCTTAGTTCAGAGTTGATTTTCTCCCAAAGTGTAAATATCCTTGATGAATTGTAAATGTTACAGCTTCTCCAAAACTAAAGCAAATAACAAAAGATTTAAATGCAATCGAAAATATGTGTTTGTATGTTTAAAGTGAATTTTAAATAATTTGATTAGTCTAGTTTAGTGGCTATTCTCTTTTGATTATTCTCAAAGAACATTGAATCAAAAATCAAAATTAACTTTAAGTTATGAACAACTGAAAAGAATTAAACTATTAACTATTACGAATAAATTAAAAAATCTGTAACGTTAATTGTTTTGTTAATTATTTAAATGAATTAGTTGTGTAGCATATAACTCGTTTTGTTGGCGATTAATTATGAATAATTTTGTACATTTTAATTTTAAAGTTTTGCCATATGTTGCAGGTACATGCATATTAAAAAAAATAATATGATAACAATTGTGGTTAAATAAAAAGTAGTTGGAAAAAAAAAATTAGAACAATTTGATCTTTTTTTTCTAAAATTTCTAAATCATTATTTGTTTGAAATTATACCTGGTTTTCTTTATCATTGTCAGATATCTTTATTGAGTTACCCCATTTGCTTAAATAATTTTATATTTATTTTCTAAATTTTAATCATTTTAATTGTTTCTGTTAATTGTTCTTTTCTTAAACAAGATTGAAACACTGAATTCAATATATGCTCTCAAATTTACGAGGAGATTTTTTATTTAAATTGCTTTTACTGTAAACCCCAAATTAAAAAACAAAATATTAAAAAAATATTAAATTAAATAAAGTCAAATATAACTTAACATCTTTAATTTCAGTTTTTTCAAGTTTTAAATGGATTTAAAAATATGTTAAAACTTTTACAAGTTGTTACCTGTTTTATTTAAAATTTTACAACACTTTTACTAATTACTGTATAACTAAAAATGTAGCTCAAATATAACTTACTACTCATAACTAAAAACAAAATTATAGATCATAAAGTAGGTTAGTTAAGTCGTGAACCAAAGTAAACAGGAAGAAATACTATAACCGAATACCTCCAATACCTCTTTGTAAAACAACAACAATTGTTGTGATTGTTATCAAGCAACTCAAAGCCATACATACACACTCACGCATACGCATAGTAAAATATATGTACGCACTATATACATGCATCCAATTATATACATATATCAACATATACATATGCATGCATACATATAGTAACAAATTGGGCAATCGTACAATTCAACTGAATTTATATACAACTAGAACGGAGCTAAGCGGTATCGATACTCGAAAATCGTCAACGATAATGTTATATATATGTACATCAGGAACAACTTGGCAATAGGAGTCCCTGAACATTACCTTTGCATCAGGATACACATATACAAGCCCAGAAACAAAGACGTACTTCCATTTAAATACTGTACAGCAAATAGCCTTTTAAATATCTTCAGTCCTTACTATCCGATCACGATGCACTGCATAGATAAACAATGGCATAAGTAAAGCGTATGCCAAATAACATAAAATTCTTTGCGCTATAATTTTTTGCAATTAGATTAGGAAGGGGGAGCTATGAAAAACCTCAAACAAATTTGATTTGCTTCGAAAATATACCAAATTTGGAACTCGTATAGTTTCCGAAATTCAAGTGTTCATATAGACGCAGACAAGGCTATATCGACATCGTCAGCCTGAGTATATATACTTTGCGGGGTCTTCCTTACTCCTTCTACCTATTTAAAACATCTATCGAATGCATAAACTTAAAATCCCCTTTTGTGTATTGTCAAACTACAGGGACTTCAAAAATAAGCGATTTTCGAACACAATATACATGCAAATTAAAACGAACTAAACTCTAAGTGTATATATAGTAAGCATATGGATTAAATTGTATATAATGTAAGCTCTGTACATAATCAAAACGTAAACAAGCAAAAAAAAAAAAACTTACACTACAGTATAATAATTTTAGTGCAATACTTGGTTTGGTTTTTAAGCGAGTCGAGGAATAAATACCCTTGATGCGCATCTTTTACGTTTTCGTTTTCACAAACAAAAATGCAACAAAAATATTGTGTAATTTTCTTTGTTCGTTCAAGTGTATGGTATACAAGTTCCTCAACATTAAATACAAAAATAAAATAAATAAAATGGAAATAGTAAACGCACTCAAGGCCCCAAATGGTTTTGGATAACTGCGCATTGTACACACACCTCACATGTTTCATATTAAATTATGTACTATATATACGTGTATAATTATTCTAATATTAACATTTAACTCTAATTGTCTTAAATTTAATTGTACAAAGTAATATCACAACTATCACAACTAGAAATATTCATAAGTTTTAATTGTAAATAAGTTATCTTAAAGAAAACTTAGAAAAACATCCAAAATAACCAGAAAGTAAAATTTGTTCTTCAAATTTCTAATTACTTTATAACTCTTTATGGTTATTTTCTTTTATTTGAATTATTTCATCAAAGTCTTAATATCGAATTAACAATAACGTTAGGTATCGGTTATAGATTTTCAGATAATGCAGAAGTTGTTTGAGAAACAATTTGATGTTCCCTAATACACCCCTAGATTCTGGAAATTAAAGGAATTTGAGTTTGGAATTAATGTAAAATAGAGGCAACAGGATATTTTGCTGTCGGGAATGCTCCCCCATGGCTGCTTCTCTACTGGTTTCTTACAATTTTAAGTCCTTATAATTGACGACCATATTTTAAAGAGTTTAAGAGGTTTTATCTTGCAATAACTATTTTACAATTTCCTTTTTCTCGACTCAAGAATATTTAAAAACATTTTCTTTATATTATTTGGTTATTTGGTATAAGGTAAAAAACGTTTCCCTAAGATTGTATTAAGATCGAATGAAGAATTTTGTGCTTACGAACGTATGTGCAATATTAATAGATATATATATATAGTCGAAATCAAGCAGAACTTATAGCAA
This sequence comes from Liodrosophila aerea, assembly GCA_035045005.1. Lineage (NCBI taxonomy): Eukaryota > Metazoa > Arthropoda > Insecta > Diptera > Drosophilidae > Liodrosophila > Liodrosophila aerea. The sequence continues at coordinate 61,746 of JAWNNL010000548.1, forward strand.
CTAATACCTTTAAGCAAAATCCAAGCTAGAAAATTACTATTGTAATAATTATAATATTATTATCTAGCATTGATGTATACCTTAAGGCACACGCTGCTTGGAATATATCGATTTTCTAGTTTATCGCTGTAGTAGTATTTCAATTTGAAACATACTTATATTTTATAAATATTACATTAATTTTGATTATTGCAAATCCCTCAAGTACGAATTTTATTTATTGTGTTTATGGCGGAACTTTGTCCATATACCGAAATATATATACATATATTACAATATTGTGTTAAACAAACGATGGAATTTTTAATCAATAAATGTAAGAAGGCTACCCCTGCCCTTGCCCAATACATTCCCTCTCTCTCTCTCTCCCTCTGTGTTTCCCTCTCTAAAATTAGCCCATCTCCACTTTAGCTACAGCTACAAGTTTCGAGCGACATTACATAAATTTTTAATTTATGCAAACGAAGCCCTTTCGCATTATTTTACATTTGCCACGAGACGCCCTACTAATGCTGTCGGCGCACTGCACCAACCCACAACCCACGCCCCCTCCACCCACAACCACGAGCGTCAACCCCAAACTTTGTATTTTCAAATTTTTTAGCTTGTGCCGCGACGTGGCAGCTGAGCACAAGACATGTAAATATGGTATATACTGTTATGTATATATACGTGTATGTACAAAGAAGGCAGCCAGAAAATGTCACAGTGTTTTCCCATTTAATCTCCAGCGAGCAAACAACAACAACAACAACAGGGACAACCCCAACCAGTCACACAGGAAAACCGTTCAGCCACCCATCAAACGCCTTCTTACTTATTTGTGCCCCTTTCAGCAGCAACAGCAGCAGGAGTAGAAGTCGCCAAAAAAGGCTTCTCGCTTTCAACTATGTACAAAATGGCAGCATATATTACATAACCCCTCTCCCCTCACCTATACCCATTTAGTGCTACCCCTTCCCCACAACTGCTTATGTTCTTACATAGCGCGAGTTCGCGTCTTTTTTCCCCATTGGAGCAGCGGGTGGCACTGGGTGTTCGGGATGGTTAAGGGGCACTACAGCTCTGCTATGTGCTGCTTATTAGCATTTCAGCCTTTCTTCGTTGAGCACCAGCGTTGCCTTTCAAGTAAATGATTTAGACTTGGGTAGCCAGCAACATTTTTTTCCAAATGAGTTTACGAGTGTTTGCTTGCAAGGATTTCAATACCCTGTAATTGAGTAAGTGCAAGGGTTCACCTACATTACAGTCATTTGTGAAATGGAAATATACTTGTATGTTATACTCATCTAATTTTTGTAAATTTCAAACTCTAATGTAATGACAATTTTTTAATTTCACAAAATTATCACTTGCATCAAGTTTTGTTTTATTAATTCACATTGTTTATTAATTATACTTATGAATGTGCATACTCTCCACACTTCACAGAGGGCTTCCCCAATTTACTATATATGTATGTACGTATATCTAAATTTCTTAGTTGAATCACAAATCGTTTTTAAAAATGATCCTTCTTAATGAATTTTAGTATATTTAAAATTCTGTTTGCAGACAAAACTAGTTACTTATAATATTTGTGTGCAAGTTTTTAAGTATTTGTTCTTACAGTTTACAACATTACGCAATTATAAGAGAGTATCAAATGGTCTATCACTGTCAGCACTTGCTTCATTTCCACTTACACTTACTGCTATGCTAGCAGCTCCACAAGAATAAGAATAAGAAAGGAAAGCAAAAGAAAAAACAGTCGAGTATAAATTTTAAAGGCTTCGCTTCGCACAAGCGCACGTCGCTGCTCATTATTCAAATTGAAAAATTATGATTTGCGCCCAGAACTCGAAAGTCAGTCGTAGTTCGCGTCCAGCGAAGCAAGCGATTCTAATAAGCTGCCTCAAGTGCAATAGACTATAGATATAGTGTTGGTGGGAGGACTCTGATGTCGTTGCTGTTGCTTTCATTATCCTGCGGCCATTCGCCTCAATTAAATGGGTAAAATTATGAGCCTTATAAATATGTTAGCTTCGCTTCTTTGGCTGGGCGAAGTTGGTGGTGGATGTATATAATAGAGGAAGGAAGGTGGGAGAGGTGAAAAAAATATCTGAGCTGAATTGGTTTTAAGTGATTAGAGCTTAAAGCAACTATTCGACGATCGCGTGGAAAGTTTTCAAAACAAATACATTTCATAGACAACAAAAGAACTCGAAACACAGTACAATTTGAAATTAATGTATATTCAGAGCAGAAGCTTTCGACTTTTTGTCAATTAGGTTAGATTCAACCGGTGGATGCATAGTTCTACAAAATTAGACTACAAAATATTCTGGTTGAAAAGTAACTTTTTTTAATGTATATATGTATCGATCTTTAGATTCAATTAACAATATATAAAAAAAAACCGGAAAGCAACAGTCGGACGCAACCGACAGTAGGAGACACTATACTTTGCTTTGCATATCCATAGACACATACACTTATACATATAACATAATTACACGCGCAAATACAAACAGTAACCAATTCGCACATATACATACATACATACCCACATTAAAAATCATGCATACGCTCTAGCGGCACCCAATGCCTAGTACAGAAATTGATTATCCAAGATCTCCTGTTTATTATCCGACTGAACTGAAAGTTTCACCATACATTCAATGTGCCTTAAGCTTTATTCATGCAAAGAAAGAAGACAGTGACTCCAAAATGGTACATGCTGAGAATATTTTTGCAATTTGTGTGTACATATGTCAGTGTGTATGCGTAGTTGCGTCTGACTTTGCGATTTGTGTGTGTGTATTGTTCGCATTAGCTGCTGCAAGGGAAAGTACAGGGTCTCCTCCTGTCGGTTGCGTCCGAGTGTAGCTTTCCCTACTTTTTAGACCCTGTACTTTAAAAAAGTACAAAAGGGTCTATTAAGATTGTGCAAGTCCGAAATGTATGTAACAGGCAGAAGGAGGCGTGGCAGACCCCATTAAGTATATATATTCTTGATCACGACGATGTGCTGAGTCGATCTAGCCATGTCCGTCCGTCTCATATTTGGCAGTTCGATGCCCCTATAGTGCAAGCAGATCAAGTTTATGTTAGACTTTTGATACCTCCCCCCCCCCCACCCCTCACACAAAACTACCACACCCACAATTTTAAAGATACTTTTGTTTTGGCATACGATAATCTTTATCTGTGCTGTGAATTATGGCTCAATCGGATAATAAACATAGGAGATATTCAAGATTCAATTCCCTGTACTAGGTAAGGGGGGAGCAGCGCGAACTTATGTGTGGTTGTGTGCGATTTACGATATGTGTGCATGTGTGCGTGTTCGTTAGCGTGTGTGTGTGTGCGAAGGAAAGTACAGGGTCTCCTACTGTCGGTTGAATCCGACTGTAGCTTTCCGAGGTTTTTTCCCCCTATCTTTTTAATTTAAATTTTTGTGTTAATTTTTTCATTTTTATTCTTGTTTTTTGTTTTTTTTTAATTTGTGTCTTTTCTAAATTAAATTATACTGAGAAGTTAACTACAGGGTCTCATACTATCGTCGACCGACTGTAGTTTTCCGAATTTTTTAGGTAAATATAAAATAAACAATAAAACATATACTTATGTAACGTAATCTAAAAAATAAAATAGCAAAACTAAGGTAATACGCTTATAACTTACGGATGACTATTATAAAGATAATTGGAATGAATCGAGCTTCGTGATACTAAACGCTTGTTAAAACAAGGGGTTGTACATAAATACCTTCAGGCTGCAGCTCATGCACAAATAATAGTTAGTAATTGAAAGGGACTCAAACAACATCAATCAAGAACAAAACATTTAGAAAGTACTACAACATAAATAATACCAAAAAACTGTAACAGGATCAATGTAACAAAGGGTTATCGATAAGCAAGAAGAAAGCAAAGAGGAAAAACAGTAGAGTAGAGTAATGCAGTGTGTGTGTGTGTGTGTGTGTGTGTTGTATGCCAAAGACCTTTGCCAAATATTTACACCCCGTCTGCATTGAGTTTCGACTGCGCAAAGGCATGCAAATTATTCGCACGCACTCTCGTTCTTCACATTCTACATTGAGAGAGAGAGAGCTGCCACAATTAGCAGGCAGCGGGTAGAGCAAGGGCAAGGGATCTAACGGAGCATAATCGGAAACGGCGGTACGAAGTGCTCAATTTCCACGCCAGGCATTGCGAATCTTTTTGCATTTCTTTTCATGGGCCACACAGCAGGCTGAAAAGGGAAAGTGCAGTGGCTCAAGGACATTGGCAAAACCATCTAAGTCATGTGTTAGAATGGTGTTACATTTAAGAACGATCAAATTTAGTATAGAGATTGCTTACTCATTTTGCACACGCTGTGCTGTCTCTGCTTATAATTGCGCGCTTATCAAGTCAACCCCAATTTCACAAAATAAAATAATGAAAGAAAAAATCGTAACGCGAAGAAAAACAAGAAAACCCACCCTCTCTGTTGGCAGAGACGCAGGCAGCCACAGCGATAACAACAAATTCATTTGCATACGAAGTGCTTTCGCTTTTCTGTGCTGCTCCCTTCCCCAGCTGTTCAGCAAACCCCTTTTTGCTTGTTGTTGTTGTCTTGACTTTTTCCAATGGCGTCGCAGCACCTGCTATTCGTCTGTAAGCGTAAGCGAGAGGCGAGAGCCAGGCGTCTCTGCCTGTCCCTGTCGCGCCCTGACGCCCTGGCTTTAGTTAAAGAGTTTAATGCTGGCTGAGCATCAAGGCTGCGCCTTCGCTCTGCTGTTGCTGCTTCTGCTTTTGCTGCAGCTTCCTTTGCTCTGCTCATTATCAAACAAGGAGCGTAAAACTCATTGAGACGTTTGAGCAGCCCCACAGGCAGTACTGCCGCTGCTGCTGCCGCTGCCACTCCTCCACCCGCTCAATCTCTCGTTGGCAGCTCTTGGCGTTGCCTTTGACTCCTTTTGTCTGTATCTGCTTTTTTCTTTTTTATTTGTTTTTCTCAAGTTGCACGAAAATCAACGTAAAAGCGAAATGAAGAAAATTTTGTTTAAAAATATTTGAAACAACCCCTTTGGCTTTTGTGAGGCTAAAGCAAAGTAGAGGAAGAAACCCAAGCATCAGCACAATGAGTAACATGGCAGAAAGAAGAGCGTGGGGCAGTGAAGCGCAAAAGCAAAAGAAATGAGCGTATATTATTCATGGTATTAATCTCGCAAGCTTGAAAAGTGATAACTAGGGGGAGTATTGGAGCCGCAGTTGAATGGGAGACAGGGTGAGGTAGCTTACCTAAAGATTTTTCTAGCGCTTTTTTTCAAGGTGCAATTGTTCAGGCAGATGAAGCAGTGGTGTGGAAGGGGAAAGGCATCACATGTCTGCAATTCTGTTGTTATTATATTTTAGTTGGTCTCTGGTCAAGGCTCAAGCCCATAACTAATATAGCATTTCATTCCACTCAAAAGGCTGATTAAGTTTGTTGCACTTGCAGTACAGCGAGAGAGTAAGCAGAATGTTTATAAGTATTATAATTTTATAATTATAATTATATCTATTGATTTCAACATTGAATTTAAATTTGTTAAACTCCTACCCATTTATGAATTTCACCTGTTGACCTAACCTAACCTTAAACATATTCCCACGATGCTTCCACACAAGATTCGCACCAAATAATCAACATAAAGCAAAACTTAACTTTGCAGACACGAGTATAAGTATCCCGTATCAATTACCTTAAGAGCCAAGAGCACAACTCTATCCTTCCCCATCTTTCCGTTACTTCCATCTATCACTCATCCTTTCCGCCTACCAAACAAGAACAACAATAATGACAATTCTATGATAAAAATGTTGATTACACGTACATTAAACGGCACACACACATACACACACTAAGCATCCTCGTTCGAGGGCTTAGCCTCCCCCTTTGCTCACATGATGTGTTTTATTCACCGCAAAAATTTTCAGCAATTTTGGACAAATTTACATGCATTAACCGCGACATGGGCGGGACCGGCAATTGCCCAACAATAAATGGCAAATACGACATCATGTAGTTGCTGTAATGTTGCCATGTAGTCGACAAGTGTATACCCTGTAATAGGTGTGAAAATTCTCAGAACATCATTTATAAATAAAATATCATTAAAAATACTCCAATTATTAATTAAATAAATGAATTTGTTAAGCTTTTATTTTTTTTAACAATTTTTCTTCTTTCTTAAGAAGATATTAACTAACTAACTAAACAACATGTACATGTTTACATTAGTAAATTAAATAACATGTTTACATAGGTATTTAATTATATTATCACTTTAATAATTTTACGGTCAAAGCTACAATAACAAGAACAAATATATAATTAATTTGTATAATTTAGTGAAAAATATTTTACTACTTTTGCTTTGTTGTTGTTTTTGAAATACTTTGATGTTACCATATATGTATACAATAAATACATAGCAGTGATTTAATGTCTATGAGGTTCAATCAAAATGCTGAATGCTTTACACAGTTCTAAGAAATTAATTTTAATATAGGTTATTTTCTATTCTAAGTCATATTATCAAGATTACATGTGATAACGTTTTAAATTTGTTCCACATAAATTTCAAATGTCACTATTCGTTTACTAGGCTTACCCACAGCTATAGTCACGAATAGGGTATGCTTAACCCAGAACTACACACGCGATTTCAGTTCGCTTTGCATGTGGTCCCATGGGCCGTATAACCGACTCCATATGCGACTCATACTCCAGTTTCAGACGACCCTTTTTCTCTTTTTTTTTGTGCGTTTACCAAGAAATTTGTTTAGAGAAAAGCGGGCGTATAAAAAAGCAGATGAGAATCATATGTAGTAGGTGATGGGGTTAGAGGGTTGTGTAAGGGGCCGCGAGAGTGAATATTTGAGTGTGTATGGTGTGTGTGTGTGTGAGGAAAGTGAGCTATCAACAAGCTATCATTCACTACACATATGCAAGAGGCCTGTGTGTGCTCTGAGCGTGTTTGGCAAACTGTTGATGCGATTTAAGCGATTTGTTGTGGGTTTTCCTCCATCTCCTGCGCTTTGTTGGCTTGTTTATGTTTGTTTTTGGTGGTTTTTTTTTATGCAAAAAAGACGGCAAATAAGCGTAGCATACTTACAGGCGTATATAGCACTGGGGTGAGTATGTGGGAGTGTGTATTGGCTATTGGCAGAGGTCAGTGCTGGGTTCGATAATGCTGGTGATTGTCGGGCAGCTGGTCTGTTGATTCAATTAGAGCCCCAGATAATGAACTCTAAAAGGATTTGCAAGGATATGTGACAATATTAAATCATGCATGATGTACTTTCATTTTAGTCTCACAAACGCCACGCAATGTTTGAGCTTTGCTCTAATGGTTAGACTAATTCGTTTAGGGTGGACATGGGGGACGGGGTACAGAGACCGAGAGGAGATGTGTTTGTGTCCGTACGCTAGAGATCTTTTGAACTAATTTACGGCTTGTATGAGTGTTGTGTGTGAAAAGCCTAATGCAATTTTGCAGGCACATCAAAGCACAGCTTTTGCCCCCACAAGAAGCCAAGGCTTAAGGCAAGCGAAAGACAGGAAGAGAAACTGGGTTAGAGCGTGTGCTCTAGTTGGCCACAAAATATGCAAAGCGCAATTTAATAGGGTAATGAAATTTTTTAATTGCCTTTCATATCCGGTCGTAGTCCTTGTTCAGGTTATATCCTTTTAATAAGCATCTCCTTTTGCATAAGCACAAGGAAAACATTAATTAAAATGTGGATAAAACGACGCGCAAGCAGCGAAATAAGCAAATTAACAGTCAGGCCAGGACTTTGCATAAATGAAAGGATAATCAGCACAAGGACAACAGCAAGATGGCGTGCAATTAACATGGAAATGATGCTGTTTGACAGCAAACAAATGGCAAATGGCGTTCCAGTTTTTGGAGGGTTAAAATTAGCAGGTTGCCGACACTCAGGACACTGGCTGCAAAAAGTATACGGCCAAGTAGACTGTTAAAAAGGACAATGCAATCGCATAACTTAATACTGCCCATTAAGCGCGGTCATTAATGAATGGGGAAAACGGACGGCGACTGCCCGTGCCCTGCATCCTGCCTCCTGCGCTTGCGCATTAACAAGGACCCGAGTTCCCACTACAACTACACCCTGACGCTGCCATGGAGAGTAATTAAGTTTATGCGAAGTACAAAATTTAATTTCGTTTTGCCACCCTTTGGCACAGCCAGGCCCTGGTGCCACTTGTTCAGGGGTTGGGGGCAGGGTGAGGTCAGTTGGCTTTCATTTTGTTGGTTTTTTTCTCTCGCTTTTGTTTTTAATGCCTTTTGAAGTATTCGCTTGAGCTGCGGTGCTTGCTGTAAGCATCTTAACGGCATCATTTGGCGCCGGTACGCGGAACGCAGGTGGTAACGCACTTTGCTTCCTCTTGCTACTCTCTCTACCCTCCTTTTCATTCTTAGTGTAAAATATTTTTTTTGCTCAAAATATATGTATATACAGATGGTATTATATATATGGGGAGTCTGGGCTGTTTACTTGCCATGGCCTGTTTATAATTTTTAATTGGTGTTTGAAGTGTGCGTTTTGGGCAGGGCTAAAAGCACAGAGAAAAGCAAAATTTGTAGGTGTAAAAGGGACGTAAAGTGTGGTATGTTAAAAAATTATTTTAAAAAACCGGAAAGCTATAGTCGGATGCAACTGACAGTTACACATAAACGTAAACATATATATACAAATATAAGACAACACACACAAACTAACAAACACTACACACTTCCGTACTTCCGGAACAGGAAATTAAGTCTCGAATATCTCGGAGTTTATTATCCGATTGGGCCACAACTAACAGCGCAGATAAAGATTACCATAGGCTCTTGGTATCTATAGAATTGTGCTATGGCTTTACGCGGTTTGAGGGTAGCTCTAGGTGTTCATATAGACGGTCAGATGGACATGGCTGTATCGACTCAGCTCGTCGTCCTGATCAAGTATAAATATACTTTGTTGGATCTGCTACGCCTCCTTCTACCTTGTACATACATTTCTGATTTGCACAAGCTTTACAGAACCTTTTACTTTTTTAAAGTACAGGGTATAATAATAATTGGGGCTCATAGAACGAAAGTAGGGAACGATGACTGCTGAACTATGACTAGTGACCGAGTAGTGAATGAAAGTAGTCGATGAGAGTAGTGAACGATACGTTCGGATTATTTAATAAGATATTAATAGTATTACTTTTAGTTGAGCTTTAATTACCTTAAAATTTACCTGCAACTTTCAATTTATCCGATAACGAGTCTGCAGTAGAAACTATACACTTTTCATTGGTAAACATAAAGAAATTATAACTTAATAAATATTTATTAAATAGCAAAATGATTCTAAGATATGTAGTACATATGTATAAATATTTTTAATTTAAATTCCTCTTTTCCATTTTTAATTTTTTTCTAGAACATTTTAAATCGACTTTCTTACGATTGCGAAATTCTCAAAATTATCAGCGATATATTAATTCTAAATTTGTCTCCCTCATTGTGTATCTCATTTTCACACTATAAATCAATAAGTGCCTATAAATCCAAAAGATGCCCAACAACAACAACGGCAAACCCATCAACCATCGCATATTTTTCAAATTAAAAATCGAACGGTAGAAAATATATGTTGAAAGGAGAAAAACATTTTGCGCTCGCTGCATAATCAGCTTCATTTTTTGCCGCTGCTGACATAGCTGTTGCCGTCGCAGCCACTGCCAGTGTATGTGGCACGCTTAGAGCTTCACGAGACGCATTAATTATGTGAACCCCTCGCCAAGGGGATAGGAAAAGCAGAAAAAACCCGCGTCAGCCTCATTTTTTATTTCCTGAGTTTTTTTGTTCCTCTGCTCTCTGCTTTATCTATGTTTTTTGTCCCCGTTATGCGCTTTGCGATTAACTTTCGTTTTGCATGCAACTGCTTTTTGTGCCTTTTACTCTCCCTATTACGTTTGTTGTTTTTAAATCATCTCAACCCTTTGACTGCTGTTGTGGGTTATCCTGTTCCGCATACCTTCCTGTCTGGGTAGCAGCATGTTTTCATTTTTTTAGAATTTTTGCTTGTAGAGCCTTAAGTATCTCAGCTATTTTTTTGTTGCCAAGTTTTATGAATTTTGAGATTTTAAGCGGATGTTTGCGGGTAGTTTTTTCACATAGACTTTTTCTGGCAAAGGAATTAAATGACCCCAGTTGAGTTCCTTATGAATAAAAAAAAGCTTAGAAAATACAACATATATACATGTATAATAGTATAACTGTTAAAAGCTCTGCAGAAGCTATCACTCTTACTAATATTGATTATGTGCCATAATAGAAAAACTTTTTAAGTTCGAAATAAGAATAAAATTTGCTAAACATAATATGTGCAGGTCAATTCCCTATACAAGACATCCAATAAAATGTCAACTCTTTTAAACCCTATTTATACCCATTTGCACCCATTGAAAATGGGCTATAGACGGTATATTAACTTTGTGCTAGAGAAAGTAACAGGCAGAAGCAATCATGTCGGACCATGGCAGACGAGCTCAAAACAAATTCTGTATGCGAAGCAAATCTATAAACAGAGTATTGTATTGTCGCGTGCTCCCGACTGAACAGAATTTTATTTTTTTTTTTTAGCTGTCTGGTTCAACCAAATCAACCCAAATTATTCTGCCCGAGCACATGCTCGAGTACCCACGTTTTTTTTTTTTTTTTTGAATGCGCTCTAAAAGTTTTTAACCCTTACATTGATGAACAGGAACAGAGAAAATATTACATGAATATTCACTTGTCAAATACAAAAACAAGAACTGTACAACGACAGGGAAAAAATGTGGCATTTGTATAGCCCCAGAGCAGCGTTTCGTCTAGGGGTAAATTTCGAATTTGATTTATTTTCAAAATCCCAAACGAAATGCAAATTAAAATTAAAAAATGCAAAACTTATGGAAAACCCTTTGCTGGCGAGTGGCAAAAGGGTTGCCCGCAGCCGCAAGACTCTCCTGTTGTCTGGGTAACAAATAGAAAAAAAAATAGAGTATGGAAATGATGAGGGGTGCGTGTGTACGTCGTGTGTCCTGCCAGGCACAGTATCAACTGATTTTTTGCATATTTAATTTTTTTGTAGGCAAATGGAAAAAAGTAAATTGCACCCCGTAGAAAATAAGAAATAGATCGACAACGAGGGGATTAACAAAAGGGTTTTTCAGGTTTGCCTATTTTTAAATTTTTGCATAAGCCAGAGTATAGAGATCAGACAGAGGATCAGACTGAGATTCAGCTTCTGCCTGATGTCTGGCACACGTCTGCAGGCAACAAGACATTGACATTTCGCCTTTGTTTGCCAAGGAGAAACGGAAATTAGTTTTCCCTGATGCTCAGTAAAGGTCTGGATCATTGGGCGTCTCATTTACGCCTATGAACATTTTTGACAGCTGCGCTGAAGGTAAGAGCTGCCGTTGCCTCAAAGGCTTGGCTTTTACAACGGCTACTTCCTCTGCTGCTGCTGACAGCTGCCCACTGGCGCCATTTGCCTTTGGATGTGTCCTGCGGCATACCCGTCTCCGTCACAGCCAGACTTTAGCTAAATGCCTTGGGCAAGCAGCAGAAAACCTATTCTGCTTTTCTGTAGCTTTGGTCAAGTTGTTGGCGCAGACACATATCCAAACACAGTGACAACAGGACATTGCAGTTTACACAGCTCCACGGGCTGTCATCCCAAACACCACCAACCCACCCCCACCATAGGGATTTTTTTCTTTTTGCACAAGAAATCAGGTTACTTCCGTGCCACACACATGTGAGGCAAATATTGATAGAACTACGCACGTGCACAGCAGGTAGACAAAGCTAGAGCAGCGCAGACTTAGGACAAGTTTTAAACCAGCAGCATAGACTAACAGTTACCCTGCAAGCAGCTAACAACTTAATTACGAGTATGTGCTGTGAAACAAATACTAAACAATCACAAAAAAGCAAATAAAAAGAAAAGTATAATTTATTTTAAAGCTGTGTAAGCTTCAAACTGTGAATACTCGAAAGAGCGAATATGATGTTTAAATATTTTTTACTGAAATAAAATTGAATAAGAGTTGTAAATGTCATAAATGTAATTTGTTAATTAGATTTTCGAACTTTTAACAAATATTACGGAAATGTTTCATAGCTAATAAAATAAACTAAATTCACTTATTGAATATAGTTATCGACACTACAAACGTTTTTCTATCGAGTTTGCTTTTAATGTTATCTGAAATGAAAAAAAATTGTAAATAAAATAAGTTCTAAAAATAACGTCATAGACAAGATATTAGTGTGATTTTATTGACCCTCAGCCTCTCATCTTTGTCTACTAACTTTGAAATAATTATAAATTAATCCGATAGCATACTTTTAAGAGCAGGCATGGCTTATCAACCCTTAGACCCACCCAAGATCTCATCACTAGAGAAAGAGTTAGGAAGGAACAAAGAGCTCATGCGCTTCGTCAGATTTATCAGACAGTGGGAATCAGTAGATTGTAGATTTGTAGTGTCAGGTACTTGAGTGAATGATGGAATGTCCTGGTGAAAAACATTAGGGAAATGCAAAGACACGTTCTTTCTTTCAATTACAATTCTACATATACACAAATTTCACATTTTTTCGATCAAAGTGATCAACTGTCTTCAATATATTATATATAGTACTTACAAATTTCTTGTCTAAAAAACTTGCTTACTCCACACTTTGATTAAGAATGCTCTGCTGTTTGACTTTTGGTCACATTCATTGCATTTTTGTAACGTTTGTCACTTATGCTATTTTAGGTTTTTTTGGACACGCGGCAGCCCTTTAATTGACGGAGACTTTTCATTAGGCAACTAGGCAAGTATGCGAAAGGAAAACCCATTTTTTGAGAGCTATTCTTAAATTAAAAAGTCGTTGAAAAAAACAGCGGGTTATTTTTTTCTTTTTTTTCTTTTTTGTCTCAGCCTGATAGCAGGACGGAAGTTTGTGTCAGTCCAGTTTTTTTTTTCGTCCTATCCAAGAGTTTATTGCCAACGGCTTTGTAGAGACATGTTTCGGTAAAGGAGAGAGGACAGTCTAAAAAAAAAGAAAAAATCGATGATGAAATGGCTATGGAAAAAAGGTTTAATACAGTTCATCAAATTAGCTAAGCTAACGAATTGAGCGTTATCATGTTTGATGAAATCTTGAAAATAAGACGAAAAGAACCTGTTAATTACTATAAATATTCATTATTTTATTTTAATAATTACGTTTAACTAAAATACATATTATACATATATATGTATATGTATACATATATATATAGTATATAAATTAAAATATTAAATAAAAAATAAAAAATTAAAATAAAATATATAAAAGAAAACCAATTACTATCTAATAAAGAGTACTAACCTTGGATTTCAACTCAAAAATAATATTTAGATACTCTACAATATTCACCGCATTCTAAGAAACGAATGTGCTTTACTTTCAGTTAAGTAATTCCCATTACATTGCTGTGTGAATGATTTTTAATCATAAAGGGTAAATTTCTTTTTAATAGATTGCTAGACAAATGATTATTATGATATCGATTACTTAGAAATCAATGTGATTTTATTAACATATTTTTATTATTTCGAAATTCTTGCATTCACAAAACAAACGTTTATTCTGGTTTCTTACCGTGGCGTTAAGCCTACTACTATATGGAAGCTAAGAAAATACAATAAAAGCAACTTGACTCCAATTAGATCCCGTTGAACATTTAAAATAAAAACAACATACAGAATTTTGCGACAAAAAAATCTTACCCTCTATCGGGGCATTTGTAAAAAAAATGCCAGGCTCAGCTGTTGACACAAACACCGCACAACCCTAAAAGTCAGCCTTGCTTTTTTTGCTCTTCTCTTAAATATAAAATTACACTATCAACATTAAGTTTAATACCCGCAAGTGCGAAAGGGTGGGGCTGGGGAAAAGTTTTGAGAGACTAAAAAAACCTTTTTAAGTGCCGTACGCGCAGAGACAACAAAATTGGCTAGGGTTCTCGTGCTGCTAAAGAAAGAACAAAAAACCGAGAAAAAAATGTGCCACCCTCTTAACGAAAGGAAGCAGTGAAAATTTCTGTAGCTATTAAAAAATGTAAAAGCAAAAGCAAGGAGAATCGCGTGAGCAAAGCAAAAGGAAAAAATTTGAATTGCGTTGGCAGAGACAGCGGCTGCGACTGCGACTGTTAGAGAGACAGTGCGCTAGAAATAATGTCGAAAATGCTGTTGAGCCATACTGTGGGCTGTTTTCTTCCTATTTCGTCTCCACCAGCGCCCTTTCAGCTCATTTGCAAAGGGTGAATGAAATTAAGAAAAATGAGCAGAGGCAAGATATCGTTGTGCCAGCAGCAGCAAAGGATAACAGTCAACCTCTAGCGACTGCTGATGAATTAAGCGTGGGGTAACGCCACCCTGGGTAACATTTTTTCAGCTTTTTTCTTCACTCGAAACACCCACACGCACAAACTTACATGCCAGTTCAATTTCCTCATCAAACATGCTTTTAATTTTAAGAGCGCACGTCGAGTACATGCACCGCGTTCCCCGTTCCCCACCCCTACTCATTACTCCTAGAGCCTGCCAGCCAGCCATCCCCCAGACAGTGTCTGAGACAGGCAGCCAAGCAACTGGAGCTGGATCTGATGATGACGACACCAAAAGCTCATATCAGAAGCCCTTTCGTCTGCACTTCTCATTTGGCGCAAACCCGTCTCCTCTCCCTTCTGCCATACCAACTAAAAGGGGTTGGAGAGTTCGTTAGCTGTTGCTGGCTTTGCCTGACTGTTGATCGATATTTTAATTTTATTTTTTCGCAATTTTCCTTTGCTTTTTTTCTCCTTTCTCTGATGCGTTTCCTTAGCTTTGGCTTTTGGCTTTTTCTCATTTGGCGCTTTGATTTTCCTGCCAAGGATGTCGGCGCTGTTGTTACCTTTTCCCCTCACTTCTTTTCTTTCGCATTTTCTCTACATGTTGCCTTTTATTCATTTGCATTTACTTCGTTTTTATTATGAACCCATCGTCGCCCCAGCAGTCCTTACATTTAAGCTAGTCTCATCCTTCTGCCTATTTTTTTAGACCCTGTACTTTAAAAAAGTAGAAAAGTCTATTAAGATTGTGCAATTGACATTTGTGTGTAACAGGTAGAAGGAGGCGTGGCAGACGCCCACAAAGTATATTTATTCTTGATCAGTGCGGTGCGCTGAGTCGATCTAGCCAGGTAACAGGTTATTATAAGATTGACGTATGCCAAAGCACAAGTTCATATCAAGGTATCAAAAATCGAACACAAACTTGATCTGCTTGCACTATAGGGGCATCTAACTGCCAAATATGATGTCTCTAGCTCTTACAGTTTCCGAGATCTAGGTGTTCATATGGACGGACAGACGGACAGACAAACGGACGGACGGACAGACAGATGGACGGATGGACAGGGCTAGATCGACTCAGCTCATCGTCCAGATCAAGAATATATATACTTTATGGGGTCTGCCACGCCTCCTTCTACTTGTTAATAGACCCTTTCGTACTTTTTTAAAGTACAGGGTCTAAAGATATTACACAATTTTTGTAGTCCATAAGTTGATGTATTTTTATTTCAGTCAGTTTTATTTGAAGTTAGTTTGAGGCCTAAGTGTCAACAAAATGTCAATGGACAGCAAAAAGCTTTTCCCGGGAACAGCGAAAACTAACGAAAACAATGACGTCAATTATGACGCCTAATAAAAACTTAAAAGCCAACGAAAATAAAATAATAGCACCATGTTCTGCTTTTTACTGTTGTTATAAGTCGCGGACATGTGGACCGAAATCAACGTAAAACACAGCGCCTGAGCTTCAACATGTAACCCCTGACTGGGGAAGTGGAAAACTGATACACATACATATGTATGTATATATGTACATAGGTGCGTTGACATACCAGTCAGGCGTACGAGCCCACATCGCGCAACACGGCGTATAAAAATGGCATAAAATTTGAAAAGTTCGAAACAGACACGAGCAACAGGACGAAAGACAGGACAACTTGTGCCTAGGTATATGCAATGCCAAGACATCTCACAAGGGTGACACACATCCATAGGACATTTGTTGACTAATGCAATTAGATGAGTGCCGGCAGAGAGCGACTGAGATGGACGGCGACTGAGCTATAGCTAAAGATGCCACTGACTGAAACCACGTAATACGTCAGTAGGTACAAATTTGTTAATGTATTTCTTGATTTGTAACGAATCAAATTGCATTATGAATATTTTATAATTATCAAATTCTGTTTGTTGTTGTTGTTTGTTTGCTTGAATGTCAGTTTGTTGCATTAAGTATATTAACAAACGAAATACTCCACTTATGTATATGTATATTTAAAAAGGTGAAATAATTTTGACAGATGTATGTGTCTCAGTTAAGAAAATAAACATTTTAATATGGTGAAGTAGGAGACCCTGTATAGTACTTAGCATCTCAATATTATTAAATTTAAACAAAAAGAACATAAAAAAATAAGGACAAAAATTAAAAAATTTAGCAAAAATATAAATTCAAAAAGCAAACTATAATTAAAAAAACATTTTTGTACGACCGTCCGACCGAGGGATCGAACCCGCAACCATTCGACCAATACTCTACGCAGTAGGCTTCAGAATCGTAAATTTGAGGGGGAGAGGGATGAATATCAAATTAAAAATTTAAACTTGGCCTGCGTATGTAATAAACAAACCAAACAAAAAAGAATTAAGTCTCTAGCTCTTAATTTTATAGAGATTACTTCAAGTATGAACCAGCTTAAAATAAGATGCTAAAAAATCTAAAATCACGACCATAATCTCAAATTTAGATTTACAAAAATCTTAAATCATGATTTTTTCCTCTCATTAGATTAACCGCTAAATTACATGTGATGCACATTTTTAATATTATTATAATTTTTTTTTTTATATAAATTCATCTTTATATTTTATAAATTTTTTTTACATCTATTAAATTTGATTATATCTTTAATTTTACATACCAAATTTACTTGTCCGGCTTCGCGATTTGAACTCACGACTCCTCCCTTGCTTGACACACGCAACGCTGTTCACTGTCGACTTAGACCCTTGCGCCACAAAGCTTTCACAGTTTGCACATCCCAAATACCAAATACAATTCTTATGAACAGATTGCAAAGAATGCAGAATGCGGACGACTCGGGTTCAAGTCCAGGCAGAGAACTACGTTTTTTTATTTTTGTATTTTTTTGTTTAATTTAAAATTTCGCTTCATCTCTCTTTATTCTAGTTTCTGAGATATCGGTGTTCATACGGACAGACAGACGGACGGACATGGGAGCAGTCAGCTAAAGGCCGTTGGACTTTTAGTCTGATCCCTCATCTCGAGCCATGGGTCGCGAGGAAGCACGGCCAGGTGAGCTATTACCAGCTATGGCCACGGTTGCTTCAAAAAATACCTGCATGATTTTGGGCACGCAGCCAGCCAACCTGGTGCGCTAGAGAGCTGGCGGAGGACGCAAAACACGTGCAATTGGAGTGCCACAGGTTCTCACATAAGAGAGAGAGGCGCTGGTCGGACGCATCGGTGCGTTTGACAATCGCAATTTGGTGTCCAAGATGCTGCAGTTGAAGGGAGATGCTGCTAAGAAGCAATACCTAGGCGGTGGTCCCACAGCAGCCCCGACACAAACCCTGTCCTAACCCAGCCCTAGCATTTTTTTTATCTATTTTATTTTATCTGTTTGAATGTGATTCTTTCTTATTTTAATGTTTAGTTAATAAATAGAATAAAAAAAAAAAAAAAAAAAAATTAAAATATCGACTCAGCTTGTCGTCCTGATCAAGAATATATGTATATACTTTGTTGGGTCTGCCACGCCTCCTGCTGCCTGTTACACACATTTCTGAGTTGCAGAAACTTAATAGACCCTTTTGTACTTTTTTAAAGTACAGAATCTAAAATCGCATATTTGACTATGATTGTGCAACTCAGAAATGTAAGTGCCAGGAAGAAGGCTAGGCAGACCCTACAAAGTATATATATTCATGATTAGGACGACGAGCTGAGTCGATATCTTTATAATTTTTTATTTTTTTTTAGACCCTGTACTTTAAAAAAGTACTGTACTGAGTCGATATAGCCATGTCTGTCTGTCTGTATGAACACTTAGATCTCGGAAACTATAAGATCCAGAGACTTAGTTTTTTTTATAGGTTCGTGGATTACATAGACAGCTCATGATTAGGTACAATCTTCGATATGCCATCCCCTCCCCTTCAAATTCATAAAAATATTCTCAGCATGTACAGTTTTAGAGTCGCTGCCTTCCTTCTTTGCACGAATAAAGCTTAAGATGCATAGAATGTTTGGTGAAGCCCAATCAGATAATAAACACCAACACCGAAAATATTGGATAATCAATTTTTTGTACCATGCATAGGATATGGAGAGTTTCACAGTTTCCCCAATGCACAGTTAAAAAGATAGAGATTTGGTACGCGATTCACTATATACCCAATATCAGCATATTTGCTTACTACTCGTAAACACTGACGTTATAAACAAACAAATTTACAATAACTTTCTCAGGTAAATTTAAGTTTGTTAATTTTAACATTTGTATTTGAAGTACAGAATTGCATGTTAATATAACCACAGCTTTGTTTAATCTAGGAATATTCACAATGGATTGGGAAGTACATATATAGAGCTTTAAGATAGTTTCCCTGGACCCACTTTCAGATTTTTATTCTTTTCTTTTTGGACGCTGTTTGTCTTCTCTACACGCGCATAAATAAAGCTTATTTTCTGGGCAATTCAGAGGTGTTGCCGGGGTGGTGTTACTTGCAAGACATGAGAGTGTCTATGAGCTGAAGGGGGGAGAGGCGCACAGGATTTTGTTGATTTTGCGGTTGGAAGTTGTATGAAGTTTTTGCGAAGATAAATGGCAATAGTATTAATTAAGTTGTTAATTTCCCATTAGGCAGTGCTACTGAAACACGTAAACCACACAATAACAACACACACATATAAATGTGCATGTGTGTGAGGGGGAAGTGTGTGTGTGTAATCTAAACACTGACAGCACTTGACAAAATTATGTGCCTGGCGGCGGCGTTTAACCTTTCATCGCATTGCCAAAAGCAACAAATAGCACTCATACAGGCTGACCCGAAGCACATAAAATCACCTCACCCACTTCTCACCCACCCCACTTCCACCTCATTCTGATGATTTACATGTGTGCTAAAGCCAACCGCAGCAGCACCCGTCGACATTTACTGCTGGTTTACAACACACACACTCACTATACTCACTACACTCACACAAGCTGCTTGCATGCGTGCTGCATTAGCATATGTAAACCCCTCCTCAGTAGCGTTACAAATCATGGGCACGGCTCACGGTGAAAGGATTTGCACGCACACACATACTCAAGGCACGCACTCAGAAATACACTGCTGCTACTCATGTGTGTAAAAAGCAAACCACGCTGCGACTTGCCTTACCCTCAACACATCCTGCCAACTGCTCTTGTGCACTACTCTTTACTTGCCTTCTTATCAATTTTTCGATTTTATTTCCTTCATTTTTGGCGCTAATAGAGCGTAATAAATGTCATGTTTTCCCAGGCAGAGCTACTTGTTGTTGCCAAAGGGTCACACATAACTCGCATGTGCGTAGCAAGGTTAACCCTATTGAGGACAACCCTATTGAGTTGTTTATTTGTCAATTGTCTGTGTGGCAATTGGCAATGATTTTTTGATTTCTGATTTATAAAGATATCACATGATTGATCAGTGAAGTGAACCCCAACTGAGAATGATTCCTCTTTTCAGCACATGTGTGCAATATTTTTTATCTAGTTTTCGCCTGTTTTACTATAGGTGGAACTGTAATTGTATTTATTAGCGATGCAACCATATGGATAGATCCATAAAAAAATTTTATTCATATATATATGTTTATGCATATGCTGCTGCTATCGACGGCCGAGGCAGAAAACAATATAGGGTCTCCTATTGTCGGCTCCGTTTGACTTTTAGCTGAACGGGCTTTCTTGAACCTGTACTTTGAAAAAGTACTACAAAGGGGTCTAATAAGTTTGTGCTAGAAAATGTATGTAAGGGCTAAAAGAAGCGTGGTAGACCCCACAAATTTTATATATTCTTGATCAGGATGACGAGCTGATTCGAAATAGCCTCTCCGCCTGCCCGTTCGTTTGAATGAACACCTAGATCTTGCAAACTCTAACAGCTAGAGAACCCATATTTAGCAGTTAATTTCTCACATAGCAGATCAAGTTTATTTTAAATTTTTGATACGAGTAGGGGAGAGGGCATGCCGCAGCGTGTATGCGCTCAGTGTGTTTGCGTGTCGCTTTGCGAGTACGAATATATAAAACTACTATATAAAATTAAAACTATAGTTTTGTTGACGGTGCTTATTATTTTCTGTACGTGGCACAGCCGCTCCGCGGATCTAACATCTGTCATAATTTCCGTTACAAAATTTGATGCAGAATCCTATTTTTCTACCATTAGATCCATTTGGTTGTGCGCTAGAATTATTCCACCCATCTTGATCTCCAAGTCCGCCTAGTTGACGCAAGTTTATCTCTAGGCTATGATAAAATTGTTATCGGAAGCCCATTTCTCGGGCAAGTGGAATTAAAATTGATGTGGTTCTCTGATAAAAGCTATGTCCCATCGCTAATCTCTTACGGTTTGATCCAGTCACGCTTGTGCAGAAATGCAATTGTTAAAATTCAACTGATCCTTACATTTTACTTTGGACATTTGAAACTACCCGCTGTGTTACTGCACAACTAAAGTAAAGGGTCTCCTTCTGTCGGCTGTGGCTGACTGTAGACTTTTTAATAACCTAAACATTTAGTTATTACCGTAACTTTAACATTTATTATTGTTGAATTGGCAATAATTAATAAAAAAATTTTTTTCTTTGTTTTATTTGTCGAGTCTTCTCTCTTAGAGACTAACCACAAGTATACAAATCTTAATCTGAATACTAAAAATTAACTACTATTAATTGTTTTGTAAGCGGCCCTAACTATATTGCTGGTTGAGGAGGTCTCTTCGTCAGAGTCGTGTAAGGCTAGTGTGCATAATTAGTGACCGCGCAAGTCTGTTAGGATGGTTCTCAAGCTTGACCTGATACTTTGCTTTCACTTTGGCGATTACATCAGCAATAAATTCAACATGTAAGTCATTGTGGATATTCTCATTCCGAGTATACCATGGTAACATGGATTAATATTATAATTATTTTAAATGTACAACTTAATTTTTGTTTAACTTATTGCATAACTTTCTTCTTTGTTTTAAGAGGTTCCATTAAAGTCCCTAACCTATTGCTACACTAACCCATAATACTATCCCCAAGCAAGTTTTTCGAATTTACTTAGATATTTTTTGTTCAAAATATCAAAATTACCTCAGCTCAGGGAAAATGCGCAGCAGCTTAGCCGCTTCAAACCACAGTTAAATTTCACTTGATTTCAGGTCCCGCAATAATTCCCTACCCCACCCACATCTCTAACTGCCCCAGCTTTTGCAATCGTTCAGAAAACGCCATTAAACCTTACAAATTGTAACTTATACACCAAGCAGCAAAAGATGAGTGCCTATAAGAGGGTGGAGGTATGGGTGGGAGAGGGAGTGCTAAGTAAAGGTGATAGGAGTTGGTGAAGGCAGCACGAGAAAAAACCTTTTGTTTTTAGCATTTTCCAATGCGCGTGCTGTGTACTGGCTTTGTTGCTAGATGCTTCTGGCGGCTCACCTCCTTCACAATGGCCGTTGTTCATTCCCCCACCCTCCCCCCCCCCCCCCCCATTCATATAACAATCCTATGTTGTTGTTGTTGATGGCAGTGCTACTTTCGGCCTACGTGCTCTTTGCTTAATTTTAAACACCCCTCATTTACATAAATGAATTATTTTTCAACCCCAAAAAACCAACAAGAGCGAAAAAATTAAGATTGGAAAAAGAGAACGACCCGAAGAGGTAGAGGAGTAGCTGAAAACGAAAATGAGAAACGAAATGTGAAAGCCAACAAAGAAGAAGAGGAGTGAGACAAGAAATTGCTCTGCAAGCGAAAAATTTCAAGTGCAAGTAGAGTGACAGACAAGAAGAGAAAGGGAGGACTACAAGGACAGCATGACACTTAAAAGCAAGCTTAATGGCCTGACCGTACTGTTGGGCACAAGATGTGTGGGTGTTGCTCACAGGCAGATCTGGGCTGCTGTAGCTCAGCCACGTCAAGAGTTCAGGCCATAAAATCCTCCAACAAATGTTCGATAAATTATTCTTGGACCCTGCGAAAACAATTAAAATTAACAGTAAAAAAGAATTATAAAGAAAATGGAGAAAAAAATGAAGTACACAATGCAATAGAAGAAACTGCTTGAAAATGGTTCATGCCACACCAGGTGTGCCTTTGCCCCTCACCTTGCTCTTAAACATGAAATGACACAATTTCTGATTTTTTAATGACGAATTCTCTTCTTTTTTGGCATTTGCCCTTCTTGAAGCAGAAAGGCAATACCAAGATGAAACTGCAGTAGCCGTTTATTGATCTGCCTACAATGTATGTATGTATCTATCTCTGCTGCACCTACAACTCAGCTGTGTCTCTCTCTCTCTCTCTCTCTCTGGATCTCTCTTTGCCTATTTGTTTGTTTAGCAGCCAAATGTCAAGCGGGCGTGGGTTTTAGATTTCCCATCCGTTTCATTGTACCTCTGCTGCTCCCTCTTGCTCCCTCACCATCTCGTTTGGCATTACTCAAGAGTTAACACCATTGTCTGCGGCAGAACCAAAAGGAATATAATAGAATCCGCTATGTTTTTAATGCCCTAAATGAGCGTAAAATATTAGGCGAGATGGTGTGCCAGAACACTTTTGTTTCCTATTACCATTTACCTGCCCGGTGCCTCATTCTGCGTAAAGGACCTCTAATCAATCAATATTGACAATATCCCATGCGATTTGTAACTGTATTCCATTCAGAGTTTTGAAAATAATATAATGTATAAAGGAACATTCCTTAATAACGACTGTACCGAATAGAAACTGCACAGTTTAAACCGTCAGTAGCTCTCAGTGCGAGCTTCTGATCATGACATGCGATGCACCGTTAGAAAGCCCGTTTAATTTTGCGTAAATATTCTCTTTTTACTATTCGCCGTATAATTTTTACGAAGCCTCGAATAGAAGAGTAAGTTCTCAAAAAAATTGTGCTCAATTACAGTACCGAAAATAATGTGTCTACAGAAAATTAGCGAAACGCTATAAAGTTTATGTAAATAGCGTGAAAAACATTATTAACAAGTTTGGAGAGACATGTTCTATAAAGGATTTGCCAAAGAATGGAAAAATAAATGGTCCAAGGGATGACGGTGACGATTAGAAGGTATTGGCCTTAAGCCACATAGATCGCACGATATCTGTTCGAGATTTGGAAAATAAAAACCCATGTCAGTCCAAGTACGGTGCAAAGAATAAAGCAACGGCATAGCTTAAAGTCATACAAAAAACAGAAAATTACGAGAAAAAGTCTCCGACAAGTAGAAGTCGGAAAAAAAGAGTGAGTATGATCGCTTTCTCACTGATTCAGTGGAATGCATTGTTATGGACGACGAAAAATATGTTAAATTGGACTTAAAAACATTACCATTCCCTAAATTTTATACAAAATCGAAATGTGGGACAGTTGACGACTTGGGGTCCAAAATTTAAGGGGATATGTTAACTAATACGCTATTATGAATAGAGTTTTACTTCATAAGTTATTGCAGTTTATGTATGTACATATGTAGAATCTTTACCCAAGTAGAAGAGATCCATTATCCACCTACTACGAGTATATACGTACATTTTTCAAGAGACGTTAGCTAAAATGATTGAACCCCTAACAAAATTTTAGGTTTCTGCTCTAAGCAACTAAGTATTAGTACCTTAAACGCAATACTAGCATACTACCACTGGAGGATCAAAAATGTAATTATTTTTTGTAAATAATAGTTTATGTCAACCATGTAATCTTCTATGTATATCCATTCCCTGAGTCAAAGCATAGTACAAGATTTAGTGTCGGCTGCCAACTGTAGGCTTTCAAACTTTTACCAAAATGTTATTTATATTGCAAATACAGAGAATTTAATTAAAATTCAATTAATATAAAATAATAGTTATGTCATAAGATGGAATTGTAAGTATTATTTAGATGTTTAAAATAAGGGTTAACTTAATGCAGTAACAGTCCACGCAGTCCAACAGTAGCTTTTCCGGTTTATTGTTTAATTTTAATAGTTTTATTCAATAGAGATTCGTGCTTTTTAGACCCTTTAAAAAAGTACCGAAGGGTCTATTAGGTTTGTGCAACTCATATGTGTATGTAGCAGGCAGAAGCAGGCGTGGCAGACTCCACAAAGTATATATATTCCTGATTTCGTAAACTGTAAGAGCTAGAGATATCATATTTGGTAGTTATATGCCCCTATAGTGCAAACAGATCAAGTTTGTGTTCGATTTTTGATACCTCCCCCCCCCCCCTCAAAAAAAACCGCGAAAAAACACCACACCCACAATTATAAAGATACAAACTTGTGTTTTGGCATACGATAATCTTATGATATCCTGTATCTGTGCTGTGAATTGGCCCAATCGGATAATAAACAAAAACTCGGAAAGCTACAGTCGGATTCAACCGACAGTAGAAGACCCTGTACTTTGATTTACCCTGGGTGTCGATAATAGCAGCTGCATGTATGTATATACTCACATACATACATACAAGGCATATCGAAGTACAGGGTCTCCTACTATCGGTTGCGTCCGACTGTAGCTTTCCCTACTTTTTTTATACTACATTAACACCAACTGGCTCCTTTACTATTCTGCACAATTTGTGTTGGGTCTTTTAGATTTCTGCATTGTAGTCGTGTAGCATAGCTGTGGCAGGTGTGCAGCAATGTGGCATGGTACATTCTGAATGCAGTTATTTAAGAGCACGCAATTTGAGTCATAGATTTACAGTTATCTTACAGATAGGAGATAACTAGGCACGAGGCGTATTTTGTTTGCTTAACGGTGCCTGGGATCAGTACGATTGAAATTAGAAATACATTGAGTGGAAGTAATTATTGCCAAACGGCAGCAGGTAGAAAAATCCATGATCAGCTCAATAAGAGTAAGGCGCTCTTACGTAAAGAGCGTAGAGTGAAAATGGGAAAACGCATAAGAGCAGGAAGAGAGGCAAACTTCTTATGCCCAAGTGCCTGGGCAACTATCAGGACAAACTCACTGCACAACACAAAACCAAAAAGCCAGTACAAGTGGAAACTGCAAAAAGTTGTAAGTCCTTTCAACAGCTGCTGCTGCTTACGTGAGTGCCAGCAGTGGGTAGGAGTGAGCTCAGAGGGCTGTTCTAGGAAAAAGTGAGAAAGTCCACAGTCGGGCGCAGTCGACAGTAGAAGACTATGTACTTTGATTTGACTCAGGTGTTGATAGAGCATCAGAATTTCAGTTGCGTTTAAACACGCACTAATACGGACACACAAATAACAATCACACACATCCCTATACCCAGATAAACATTCATATGTACATACATAGATTGAAAAATGTAGAATTTACAATCTTCGAAAAAAACTTAAAATAAAAATGCTTTTCCCAGAATAAGTACTAGTACTAGTATTTTGGGATTCGAAACAGTGATACAGAATCTTGATAGTGGAAAAGTTAGATTCCAGACAACTTAAATAATAAAATTTAGTGTAAAATTGTTCTTTAAAAAGCAAAGTTTTCTTTAAAAACATAGGATTTGTTATTGAACTCATTAGGGCAAGATTGAAATACACATAAGGTTTCAAGTACAAATTCTTATTTTTTTTTCTCTACTCAGAAGCTCACATGCAAACACTGACCGTAATGGGGTTTGCCACGCCTGCTGCTGTCTGTTACACACTTTTCCCAGTTGCAAAAACTTTGAAAACCTTTTTAATGTTTTAAAGTACAGGGGCTAAAAAGTTCATTAAAATTATGCCCTTTTCTAATTTTTATTTTTTAGTCACTAAGGCGCAAGTTTTTGGTACTGTTGATAGGCACTTGTTTTGCTCCCTCGTTTCTTTTTCTCTTACTTGTTTATTTTGCTTTTGACAATAATCAGTGGACTGTTAATTTGTAAGCAGCATATTTTTTGCCTACTCATAATTTATTTCTTCTACTCTCCATCTGTTGTTGTTTTTGTTGCGCTGCCTTCCGGTTGAAGAAACTTTGGCGCATGTTAAGCAAATCAAAAATCAAATGAAATCAAAGTTTTCTGACCACCACGGCCCCCACTCAAATCCACTGTAAACTTTTCAAAATATTTCAAGCGGTCGTATGGCAGCAGCAACTGTGGCTGGTATTACCCTGCTTTCGCTGTGGATGTGGGAATTGGCCGGCCTCGTTCACCCAGTCACCCTTAGCCAACAGAAAAAGAGTTAACTCTCACCCTCAGCCAACAGAAAAAGAGTTAACTCTCAGCTGATTGGTTGAGTTGTGGCGCTTGTGTCCAGTCGCCAGCGAAAAGGGTTGAGCGTGGGTCGTTAAAGGGTAAAACTTTAAAACAAAAGGCACAGCTACCACAACAGTGGAATATCGTTTGCAACTGCAACCCTCACTTGTCTGCTTTCTTTTATTTATATTTCTTACTTCACTGTCGTCCTGCTTCCCAATGACTGTGGTGTATGCAATTAATTTTACTCAGCCTACGCAACGGCATTTACAAACCCTTCCACGACCTCTTCTTTTTCGATACTTCCCTTATTTATGAGGAAAATCAAATCGTGCCAACGGCAACAACAACCCCATCTATACAGTAGCAGCCGTCATCGTAACATAAAATATGCAATTTTTTTTTCGTTACACTTTTCTAAATACACACAATAATACACAATAAATAGTTGATAGGCATTTGAAAGTAAGAACAGAATTCCTCAATCAAGAATACATCGATTGTCTCGATTTGAGAGCAAAACTGGTATATGTATCACCATGTCACGACACGACGCTAGAAATGTTTAATTTGTGTATATAGTACACTACACGATAATTTTTACGTACACTACATACATACATACTTATTTCATGTGCGTTGTTCAAAAATGTGTATGTCTCCTACTGTCGGTTGAATCCGACTATAGCTTTCCGAGTTTTTTAGACCTTGTACTTTAAAAAAGTAGGGAAAGCTACAGTTGCACCCAAAGCTACAGTCGGACGTAACCGACAGTAGGAGACCCTGTACTTTGGTTTGCCCTGGGCGTCGATAACAGCAGCAGCATATATGAACATACTCACATACACATACACATGCACTTATACACACACACATACATATATACACTTATACATACAAATATACGCGCAAATACAAACAATATCCAATACTCATACAGACATTCATACTCACAATAAAAAAACACGCATACGCCCTAGTGGCCGCGAACACTGTAGCTTCCCCCTTCCACGGCCAACTACATAGCATAGAAAATTTTTTGTCGAATATCTCCGGTGTTTAATATCCGATTGGGCTGCAAATCGCACCAAACATTCAAAGCTTTATTCATGGAAAAAAGGAAAACAGTGGCTCTAAAACTGTACATGCTGGGAATATTTTTGCGAATTTGAGGGGGAGGGGGATGACTTTTCAAACATCGTCGTCATGAACAAGAATATATATACTTTGTGGGGTCTGCCACGCCTCCTTCTGCCTGTTACACACAAATATCATTTGCACAAACTTAATAGACCCTTTTGTACTTTTTTAAAGTACAGGGTCTAAAAGGATTTAAAAGTAAATTATGGATGGAAAAATTCTTAAGAATATCAAGGATTGTAAGATTGCTAGAGACCTTATTTAAAGATTTTCATTTTTTGTATCTGTGTAGTAGTAAAAAATCTCGGCGTTATCTTTGACATAAAAAATTAAAAAGCTAGCAATAGCTAAAGTGTACAATAAGAACGAATATACCATAGAGGAGGTCCATTCAAGCGAGTCACAATAAATTGATACACACATGAATCACTCAAGCAGCATGGCACTGACCTAGGCATAACTGAGACAAAAATTTTACCGAATGGCTCTGAAAATATATATTTTTACAGAAATTTTCAGGCGGATATGTTCTGAGCAGACTTACATTTTATTTTGATCATAGCTAACGAAAAAGAGAAATACAATCTTATCCGACAACCTAAACTACGTTCGAGATGTTAGACTTAGTCCCTATTTACACGATGAAGCTTCCTCATGAAGTTTTTTTCGATTCCGTTTTGAAACATCTTCGAAAATCACGTCGCATTTACACGGTGAAGTTTCCTCATGAAGTGTTTCTTTTGTTTACATATGTTTCGCAGTATATTTGCCAACAAATAGAGACTTCATGAAGCAACTTCATGAAGTAACTTCATCGTGTAAATAGGGACTTATAGACAAACCATAGTAGCTCAGTAAATTATTGTAAATTCTAATTATTTTAAATTATAATAAATTGCGTTTAATACATCAAAAAAATATGAAAAAATATAAAAGCTGAAATACAAATTAAGATGCTTTTTAAAAATATCAGTTTTCCCAGAAAATTAATCGGTAAATATTATTGTTGTAACAGATATTCAGATGTTTATTTTAAATCAAAATGAACATTAGCAAATTCGCATTTCATCAGCGTTCCTTTTTGCGCGTCAGTCTAACAGTGTTGGTTAACAACTCTTCTTTAGAACTGGTAAAGAAACGATGGCACTATCAATTGTATCGATTGTTTCAGGTTTTTGGATAAACATCGATTATTTTGGGCCCCATCAATTTCTCACTATTGTTTTTGAGGATATTTCTTCAAAATTTCAGAAAAAGAAACATTACAGTTACGACGAAGGTGGTGTTGAAAAAAGCGGTGGAAAAGCTAAGTGAAAAGTAAGTATTTAATAAAAAATGCACACATACATACATACTTTGAGTATGTTTAAAACGATTTATATGCGTTTATTTATTGTAGGTGCTTAAATATTGAAGTTCCGGAGCGAAAGTTTTCCTTTCACCAGTTTAGTAGCAACCAGGCAACCAAAGTACAACCTTCAAGCGGTGCGGTAAGAATTATAAAATATGTGGGAACACGTCGAACCTTCTGGACCACCTTTAAAGCATGTGTTTGGATTACGTGAATACTGACAAGGGTCCTGAGCTTATTGGTTTGAGAAAGTTCCTTAATAAATATATACTTTGAAGCAGTAAAATTAATTTCTATTTGTTTTTAAATGTTCTAAAGTGAATAAATAAAAACTTACAGAGAGTAATTTTAATTCAAATGTGGGAAACATCTATCTATATTCATATGCGATTTGGTCGAGGCGTATCCTAGTTTGGATTTAATACTTTTTTTTTAGAAACAATCGATAGTATCGATGGTTTCATCAGAAAACTATCGAAAACATTCATAAACTCATTTTGTATCGATATACTTATTAAATACGTTATCTTAAATTTAAATGTAATTTTTTTCAGCGACAATTATTATTATTATTAATGTTATTATTATTATTATAATTATTATTATTATTATAATTATTATTATTATGATAATTATTATTATAATCGACGCAAGAACTGGTTCATATAGCATAATTTCCATTCGCAGATGCGTTCAATAAGCACACACACATACAGCAATTAAAATTTTCCATTCCATTCAACTGTAAACGGAAAATGCTATCGAACAAAGTTTCAGCCGTTCTACATTTCTCTTACATTATATTTTTAGACCCTGTACTTTAAAAAAGTACAAAAGGGTCTATTAAGTTTGTGCAAATGACATTTGTGTGTAACAGGCAGAAGGAGGCGTGGCAGACCACATAAAGTATATATATTCTTGATCAGGACGACAAGCTGAGTCGATCTAGCCATGTCCGTCTGTCCGTCTGTCTGTCTGTCTGTCTGTCTGTCTGTCTGTCTGTCCGTCTGTCTGTATGAACACCGAGATCTCAGAAACTATAAGAGCTAGAGACGTAATTTTTTTTTTGTTTGGTTCGTGTATTACATAGGCAGGCCAAGTTTATGTTTTTTATTTGATATCTCATCCCCCTCCCCCTCAAATTTCCAAAAATGTCCTTAGTATATACAGTTTTAGAGTCACTGGATTTAATTTTTTGGAGGATTAAAGATTTAGATGCTTTGCATGTTTGGTGCGAGTTGCAGCCCAATCGGATAATAAACACCGGAAATATTGGACAAATAATTTTCAGTACTAGGCATTTGGTTAGGGGAAGGGGGAAGCCGCAGTATGCGGCCACTAGGGCGTATACGTGATTTTTGATTGTGAGTATGAATTTCTGTATGAGTATTGGTTATTGTTTGTATCTGCGTGTATATTTGTATGTATAAGTGTATGTGTGTATGTATACACACATATGTTTATATGTATGTGTATGTGAGTATATACATACATGCAGCTGCTATTATCGACACCCAGGGTAAATCAAAGTACAGGGTCTTCTACTGTCGGTTGAATCCGACTGTAGCTTTCCGAGTTTTTTTTGTTTGTGTTCTTATTTTTGTTTTTGTTTTCCTCTCATTCTTTATTTTACTTTTCTTTCCGAGATTTTGTTTATTTGAAGTTTCATCGAATGGCGAAGCAGAAGTTTTCCTGTGGTTTGGTCCGCCCCTTTCCCTCTCTCTGTCTGACAACCACAATGGGGCCGCTCATTTACACCGAATTAAGTTTATATCATAAACATGGCAACCAGGCCTCAACTCGGACCCCACTCCAACCCCACCTACACGTTCGTGTCTAAAAATAAACTGCCAAAGAGGAAGAAAAATTAAAGCGCCTGTCATTTGCAATTATTTGTCCTCGAGGTAGCTTCCCTTTATTCCATCTTCCTTACCAGACTCCACATAGAGGAGCCACATTAACCAAAACGGAAACTGAATCCAATCGAACCGTTGAGTTGTCTAAGCAATCAATTATTAAACGTGTGCATTTGTTAGCTAGTAAGATTAATTAATTTAATACCAATCGCCATAGTTTGACAATTCAAGAAACTGTTTAGATGGCAACTCAGGGTATACGCAATCTATATGCAATTGCCCTGATGAACTTTAATGCAATGCGTCATTTGCATATGAAAAGCAGATTTATTGCAGGGCACGTGTTCTTTAAATATGTAAATTTTTTATTAGGGTTAACTGAAAAAAATGACACCACACACTTTTTGTATTCTTTTGCAGCTGCTCTATATGCTAATCAGAAAAAAAGAAGGGTTGCACTAAAAAAAAATCTAAAATTGCATTTGCCGCGAAATTAACCAGAAAATAAACCAGTAGCAGGCAGTATAACGAAAGTACTGGAAATACATAATTCCAAACTAACCATAAATAAAATTATAAAATATTTATTGATGAGGAGATGCACATTGCCAATTGTTGGTGAATCCACGTGCAAGAAATGTAGAAAGTTCAGTTGCCATTCACTCCGAAATAATTAGTCTGGTTTGCAATCATGTAATCATGTAATAGTATGTGTTTACAAACATTGGCTGCGTTTACTAGCACACCCTGATCAGTGATCAGTGATTCTTCTGGTGAACGAATATAAGTTGAAGTTCATGCAACATGATTAGTAAGAAGGTTTCTTAAAAAAGCCCGGGAAGCTACAGTCGTGCGCAGTAGGAAACCCTGTACTATGTCAATGGTAAACAACTCGCATGTTAATTAATTAATTAAATATTAATCAAAATTTGTAAACAATCGAACGAATCTCACAAAATTAACTAACTGTGAATGTACCCAACGTGATGGGGACAACTGTATTGTTATTCTTATTGGGATATTCCTTAGTGGGACATGAAAGCATGTTTTTCCAGCATGTAATTATTTTCCTATGACAACCAATACGACAACTTCCGGAATTTCGACTCGTTTTATGAGGGGTCAACTAGGCTGATTTGTAAACTTGAGTAAAATATAAGATTTTTTTTTTTTTGTTTTATACACAATGTTGCTTTAAATATGTATACAAGTACATAAGTGTAGTTTATAAATAGTTTTTGTTTAAAATATATTTATATATTTGACGAAACAGTAATTAAAAAGTAGGGAAAGCTACAGTCGGACGCAACCGACAGTAGGTGACCCTGTACTTAGCAGCTCAATATAATTTAATTTAAACAAAGCACAAATTTAAAAAAAACACACAAAAAACAAGAACAAAAATTAAAAAAAAGCAAAAATATAACTCAAAATAGCCAAAACTAAAATTTAAAAAAAAAACATTTTTGTTCGACCGTCCGACCGCGGGATCGGACCCGCAACCATTCGACTTCAAGACCAATTCTCTACGCAGTAGGCTACAGAATCGTAAGGCGAACGTATTAATGAAAACAATGCGTCACTACTTTCCTTCATAACTTCTTTGTTTATGGTCCGCATGGTCGCATCAAGACAGTGACTTTAAAACTGTGAATGCTGTACATTTTTCTAAATTTGATAGGAAGGGGGAGGAGATATTGGTCATCAGACACAAACTTCATCTGCCTATGCAATACACAAACCTAAAAAAAAATAAGTCTCTAGCTATTATAGTTTGCGAGATCTAGGCGTTCATACAGACATGCGGACAAAAGGACAAACAGACATGACTATATCGACTCAGCTCGTCGTCCTGATCAAGAATATATATACTTTATGGGATCTGCGACGTTTCCTTCTGCCTGTTACATACAAATGTCAATTGTACAATCTTAATAGGCCATTTGTACTTTTTTAAAGTGATAAGTGATATATGATACATATGTAGCTGGTGGCATATATACGTATGTATGTATGTATAATGTACTAAAATTAGTGCTGTATCTATTTGGCAACCGCAAAATGTATCATAAATTGCGTTCACCAGGTTCCTTGGATCATGGATCAATGATCCGATAACGATTATTTTCCTGGTGAACGGGACCGCTCCTGGATTATGATCCAAGTTTTTATGGAACGTAAATGAAGGGAATGGATCATAAAAAAAGTACTCCATTACTGCAATTTGCGCTTCATGTATCTCACGACTAGTCCCAAATTCAAACCCAACTGACAAGATTTTGTAAGGGCTTGAGACCAATATCAAGCAAAAAGCCCTAATTTTGGTCTTAGGTCCTCAGTGTGAACAGGGTGTTAACATATATGTAAAAACTCGGAAAGCTACAGTCGGATTCAACCGACAGTAGGAGACCCTGTACTTTCCTTCGCACACACACACACGCTAACGAACACGCACACATGCACACATATCGTAAATCGCACACAACCACACATACGCTCGCGCTGCTCCCCCCTTACCAATTGCAGGGAATTGAATCTTGAATATCTCCGGTGTTTATTATCCGATTGAGCCAGAATTCACAGCACAGATAAAGATTATCATAAGATTATCGTATGCCAAAGTACAAGTTTGTATCTTTAAAATTGTGTGTGTGGCAGTTTTTCGCGGTTTTTGAGGGAGGGGGAGGAGATATCAAAAATCTAACACAAACTTGATCTGCTTGAACTATATAGGCCCATCTAACTGCCAAATATGATGTCTCTAGCTCTTACAGTTTCCGAGATCTAGGTGTTCATACAGACGGTCAGACGGACAGACAGACGGACAGACGGACATGGCTAGATCGACTCAGCTCGTCGTCCTGATCAAGAATATATATACTTTATTGGGTCTGCCACGTCTCCTTCTGCCTGTTACATACATTTCGGGCTTGCACAATCTTAATAGACCCTTATGTACTTTTTTAAAGTACAGGGTCGATTTTTTTTTTCAAAAAAATTTCTCGCCTGCGGCGCTACTTTGCATATTCTTCTTTCCTTTATAATTTGATATATAATATAATCTTAATATTGAATTAAAAAAAATAATAAAAAAGTTAATTACTACGTATTTTACGTTGTAAAATTTTTGATTTATTTATAATCGCGCGCACGATTTTTTTTTTCAAAAAAAATTTTTACCTGCGGCGCTACTTTGCGTTCTCTTTTACCTAATGTTCATAACAATACTCTTCTTTTACCTAATCAAACTTTAAGTCCATTTGTATAATATTCTTCTTCTTAGGAAACGAAAAATGCGTTTCGCGACTATTGGTCGCGACATTGTGGCGCTTAGATCGGGAGCATGCATTTTGTGTATTCATAATTTGCGCATTGTGTATCGAATTAAGGTTAATCTTCAAAATTGAATTGCGACTAAAATGTACGTCTTAATATTAAATAGTCGTTCATTACTAAGTATTTGACGTTGTAAACTGTTTGTTTTATTTATATTTCACGCATAAATGTATTCACAGTGTGCAAAGTTTCGACATATATAGTATTTAAGCTAAGCACAATTTGACAAAAATTTTAAGCTTCATAGACCACTGTACCGATCACACAGACAGGCGCTTGTCACTGTGCGCGTGTTTGCGTAGCAACGGTTTCCAAGCACATTTTGTATGGGAATTAGACAAAACTTTAAAGATTTATTGTGGCTAAACTAAGAGCGTCCCCAACATAATTTTGATACCCAAATGCTAGTTGAAGTACCCCCTATCTATGGTTTTTTTTTTTTTTTTTGGAAGGGGCTCCACTAATAGATAATTACCGATTTTTGATACCTGCCCCCCTGCCCCACCCACCAAAAAAAGGCGAAAAACTGCCACACCCACAATTTTAAAGATACTAACTTGTGTTTTAACAAACGATAATCTTATGATAATCTTTATCTGTGCTGTGTATTGTGGCTCAATCGGATAATAAACACCGGAGATATTAAAGATTCAATTTCCTGTACTAGGTAACGGGGGAGCAGCGTGAGCGTATGCGGCGTTGCATGCGACTTTACGATATGTGTGCATGTGTGAGTGTTTGTTAGTGTGTGTGTGTGTGAAGGAAAGTACAGGGTCTCCTACTGTCGGTTGCATCCGACTGTAGCTTTCCGAGTTTTTTATATTGATATTTATGAATGAAAAAGTATATGGGTTGTTAAAATAATGATGTAAAACGTATTAAACAAAAGTTGGCAGCTCTGCAAGAACAATCGAATGTTTCAGCGGCCGCTTATTATAAAACTATTAGTATTTAAATTAAATATTTATAAAAGAGCATAAATGTATTTTAATTAATATATTTTTTGAGACAAACATAAAACAAAGAAACATGGCGAATTCATTCTTACAATCAAACAGCTGTTTTTATCGATATTCTCAAAAATATATCGATATGAGAAAAAAAGTGAAAGTCAAGACTCGACATCCTATGTCGATTCGTTCAGAAAAAGTTTAATTGAAATATTCCATTACTTGAACGAACTAACTAAATCTGTGTAAATCTTATCTCGCTAAACAAATGCATCCGAAATCAAATCCGTATCTAACAATTTTGGCAAAATTTTTCCCTAATTAAATAATATTAAATCTTAATACTTTTTATTGAAAGAAATAACTGTTTTAGGTAGATGACGGAAAAAGTAAAACAAGGCTACAAGAAATTCAATTATAGTACCCTATATGTAAAACTCACATATATGTATATTTAAAATATCCATCAAAACAATTTCAAAAATTCCTCAAGCACTTTTTTGAGATTTATTAAAAAACAAATTGTAAAATAAATTTTTATATTAACGAAGAAACCACTTATCCTATACAATGGGGACTTGTGTGTGGCGTTACCTCTGTCCAAATAAACCCGTTACAAGCACAGGCTTACGTGGTACTTTGTATTATCCGGCCGGAGGCTCGTATTCCGGCTATTGGCTACGCAATAAGCCCCATAGCTGGGGCATTATGAGCACTGCCAAACGTGATGCCAGTTTTTATTCAGAAAAGAAACAACCCGATGGACAGCTTATCTACAAGGGTCAGTGGAAGCATGGCAAACGTCACGGTTGTGGTTCGATGATACGGAAACGTGGCCCAGACTTGCAACTGATCTATACTGGTCAGTGGTGTGATGGTATGAAGAACGGCGAGGGCAAGCAGCTCTATTGGG
Source organism: Liodrosophila aerea (assembly GCA_035045005.1). Classification (NCBI taxonomy): domain Eukaryota; kingdom Metazoa; phylum Arthropoda; class Insecta; order Diptera; family Drosophilidae; genus Liodrosophila; species Liodrosophila aerea. The sequence goes on from JAWNNL010000548.1 coordinate 97,867, forward strand.
ACGGTTGTGTGTATTTTGGAAAATGGAAACGGAATCGAAGACATGGATTAGGAATACAGTGGTACAGTGATGGTAGGATTTATGTGGGACAGTGGGAGACGGACTTTAGACACGGACTGGGTGTACTATTTTACGGTAAACTCAAACATCTAGAGATTTAATTTCTTATATTTTTCCTACATCTATTATCTATTCTTCAGCCAACGGAAATCGCTATGAAGGTCACTTTGCACGGGGCTATAAGAACGGCGAGGGCGTCTTCTATCATATGCATACGGGTCAATTACAGAAAGGCATGTGGGTAAATGATAATGCCAAGGTAACAATCATGCAAGACGAGAACGATATAAGACGCCATCAAATACCCACACCGTATCCCATACCGTCTAACAAACTAAAGTATCCAAATGAGATAATGAGTGAACTTTTTCAACGCTATAAGCCTGAAGAGAATAAACCACATCGACGTTTTAATGATAAGGTCAGTCTGGAATTCACACAACATAACAGACAGTTTGCCTCATTCGAAGAACGTCTAGCCACACCAACGGTCATCGATCTATATCCCAATGCGTCATATGCCTGCACTTGTGATTGTAAACTTTTCAAAAATTAATGTAAATAGTATGAACTGCAATTTGGCATAAATAAATAGTAAAATACACGCTGTCAATAACATAAGAGTTCTTCACAAATTATTGGGGTTAGTATTTACCATACATTACAATAGGTCTCATGTAATAATAGAATTCTGAGTATCTGTCAAGTGTGGACATCTGGTACGGGTCAGTTTACATTTGTATTTCTTTTGTCACCTCTCGATTGAATTCATATGCAAATTCATTGATTTGGTGAAGTTGTAACGATGCTTTAACAAATTCTATAAAGGATAATTTTGGTAGTCCTTCCTTTTAATATAAATAGGCATTTTATGTTCTTGTATATAAATAAATCGAATTTAGATGCTGGTGTTCGTCATAATAAATTTTTGTGAAGTTTTTCCGTAAATTTTCTGTTGACACACTGCCTGAATAGATTGCGGTTTTCATGACAATTGCACTATGGGCCAGTTGTGCAGAATGTTGTGCTAAATGGTTAAAGTACCCCAAAAAAAAAGACATGAAAGCTACTGTCGGACGCAACCGACAGTAGGAGACCCTGTACTTTGATTTGCCCTGGGCGTTGATAATAGCAGCAGCATATATGTACATACTCACATACACATACACTTATACATAACCACATACACTTATACATACAAATACACGCTCAAATACAAACACTAACCAATACTCATACAGAAATTCATTCTCACAGCCAAAAATGACGCAAACGCCCTAGTGGCCGCGTACACTGCAGTGCACTGTCCCCCAGCCAAATGCCTACTACAGAAAATTGATTGTCCAATATCTCTGGTGTTTATTATCCGATTGGGCGGCAAAACGCACCAAACATTCGAAGCATCTAAAGCTTTATTCATGCAAAAACCAGTAACGCTAAAACTGTACGTGCTAAGAACATTTTTGCAAGTTTGCGGGGGAGGGGGATGAGATATCAAATTAAAAACATAAACTTGGCTTGCCCATGTAATACACGAACCAAAAAAAAAAAAAAAGACGGACAGGTGGACATGGCTAGATCGACTCAACTTGTCGCCCTGATCAAGAATATATATACTTTATAGGGTCTGCCAAGCATCCTTCTGTCTGTTACACACAAAATGCCATTTCCACAATTGCACATTTTTACAAAATATACGGGAATTTGATTTATCGAGATTTCCATTTAACAAAGCCCAAAAAGAAAGAGTCAAATTAACGAATATTTTCTATTTCATCATGTTTATAGTACATATGTATTTCTTTGATGGTGGAATCAACAAATCAATATAAATGCTTTCATTTGTGCATCTTATACACATATTAAAGAAAAATTAAACAGAAACATAAAATTAAAAACTCGGAAAGCTACAGTCGGATGCAACCGACAGTAGGAGACCCTGTACTTTCTCTTGCAGCAGCTAATTCTAACAATACACACATACACGCATATCGCAACGTAAGAAGCAACCACGCATACACTTATGTACATACATACATTAAGTGCATGCTCGCTGCTCCCCCTTGCCTAGTACGGAAACTTTAATCTCGAATATCTCCGGTGTTTATTATCCGATTGGCCCACAATTCTCAGCACTGATAAAGGTTATCATAAGATCATTATCTGCTAAAGCAAAAGTAACTTTGTACCTTTAAAATTGTCGGTGTGGTGGTTTTTCGCGGTTTTTGGGGGAGGGGGGAGGTATCAAAAATCTAACACAAACTTGATCTGCTTGCTTGCACTATATGGGCATCTAACTGCCAAATATGATGTCTCTAGCTCTTACAGTTTACGAGATCTAGATGTTCATACAGACGGACAGACAGACAGACAGACGGACATGGCTAGATCGACTCAGCTCGTCGTCCTGATCAAGAATATATATACTTTATGGGGTCTGCCACGCCTTCTTCTGCCTGTTACATACATTTCTGACTTGCACAAACTTAATAGACCCTTTGTACTTTTTTAAAGTACAGGGTCTAAAAATCAGAAAACTAAAACAATGAGAGACAACACAAAATTTAGCACATATAGCGACATAAAGGCATTACAACTGTGTACAAAACCTAACGACGACATACATAACTGCAAGTATTTTCGCATTGTATTACGAATCTTAAGACGCTAAGAACCTAATTACGATTTGTAAGAGGTTTAATATTGTATGTACGAGTAATCGAGGAAACCAAAATATGTGGAATTGTTAGGATTTTTTTTATTATTGTATTTTGCTTTATTTATTGGATCTTCTCTTAAGTTGAGCCTTGTTAGCCCTCGCGCGAGAAGGTTAGGGTGCGAGGAAAGCTTGCTGTAGTATTTATCCATATGTTCAGTAATTACATCTCTGACTGGTTGAATGTTAGAACGTAGCACGGTACCCCAGTGATGGTTCTCAGGTTTTTCGACTCGCTGAACAACATCAATATTGCTACTTCTAGCGTTTCCCCATAGCTGGAAGCCATAAGTTCATATAGGTTTAAGTACGGAATAATAGAGTAGGATCGTGTATTCAAGACAAAGGAGGACCGAGCGTTAATAAGCCAATGAAGGCTATTGCATTTTTGTTCGTTTACTTTTATTCGCCAGTCAGTTAGTTTTATTCGCCATTTTTCCACTTCGACTAGATGAAGGGTCACTTTCGCTGATGCTTGTGTAGGGCACCTGGAACGGCTGAGAATAGCTGTATCGTCACTGAAGGTAGATGTTATTAGTCGTCTGCTTTGTTGGGATATCTGCTGTGTACTATAGAGGACATATAGCGTTGGTACAAGTACGCTGGGAACTCCAGCTCCAATCGTGTAATTGTCTGACATGGGAGAATTATATCTCACTGCGAATTTCCAGTCGTATAGGTAAGACTCCAAAAGTTTGTGTGTATTATTAGGAAGCGTGTTTACGAATTAACGAATTTTTTCAAGGGGACAGCAGTTTTTACAAGCTTTCGAGAAATTCGAATTAGCGGGGTACAAATTATCACGGTTCAACTGCACCAAATAAGTTAGTTTGTCATTAAAACAGAAATCCAAAACAAATTTAATCTACTGCACTATTGGGAAACATAAATAAATGGCAAAAATTGTGACTTTATCTCTTATCCTATGTCAGATGGATATTTAACACATATGTACGGCATGTCCTCTTAAACAATAATATAAGTACATATAGTATACATACATACTTTATGAGGCTTGATACAAGTAATAAATTAAATTCGATTAAGTGTAGGTGTATGTATACTAAGTTACATATGTCAGCTTTTAGCTACAATTTAAGCAACTTGAAATATTTTTTTGCTTCCCGTCTTATACTATAATATGATATCAATTTATAATTCTGATTGTGTGAGCGCTCGTATTTATTAATTATTAAATACCAATTTTGGGCACAAAAGATGCTTTCTATGGTATATAAGAAACACAAATTATGATGTAGTAGTATTAAATTTTATTTATGAACCTTATTTTTAATTTTTTATTCTTGTTATCTGCTTAGTTCCATCGCCGCAACCTTAGAACTTAAATCGTCCGTTCGTCCGTCCTTTCGCTAATGGCCGTAAATACCTGTACGGGCCTACTGCAAATGTACAATACAGCCCTTAGTACGATTGGTGCTCATCGGCCTGCCACGCCCTGTAGGCAAGCTACCCCAATGTGCCCACTCGCTGTCTACCTAATGATAAAAGAAAGGACATTAACGAGCCCCAGCGCATCTTCTCTTTTCGGTATTCGTTTACTTCGTTTCTGTATTTACATGACATACAAAGGGTATATACAGTTAAAGTTAATGGGTGCCCATCTTTCTGTGTGATAAGCATAAAGAATTTTGAGACGGATACATCGAATTATTTATGTAGACTTTTCTAAAAGTCTAAGTCTGTGAATTTTTTCTCCGCTGCAGTAACAGTTTTCAGTCTACCAGTGTAAAAAAAGCCTTTGCCCTTAAGCATTTCCTAGTTCTGTAGTAAATTTTTGCTTGATCCGCTGATAAACGGCGAAGTTATTAAAGAATGAATCAGAAAGAATCCATTTAACTCTTTTAAATCAGTCAAGGGTAGCCAGAAAAGGAGTGTTTATTTAATTTTAATTTAAGACCAAGTACTGTGTCTGCTATTACCAGTTGCGCCCGACTAGTATATACTGTTTTAATTTTCAAGCGCCTTTTAAGTGAAAAGCAAAAAATTAAAAAAAATTAACAGCGGACCAAAAAAAGCAAGTTAAAGGAAGCGGCTCGAGTACAAGCATGATGGGTGGTTTGGTGGTAGTCAAAAGTGGCACAAAAGAAAAAAATGTGCCACGCAAAAGAATTTTTTTTCCGTCAGTCCCATTTATCAAGTTGCTTTTATTTTCACGGGCGTAGTTAAAAATTAATAAATGGAATTAATGTTGACGACACTTTTGCCTTACGAAGACTCACGCCATTGAAATTGGTCAAGAAATGTTACCAATGGCTTCCTTTGAATTGGAAGAGCATGAAGTCGAAAGAGACCAGCAGCATCAGACAATACCAGTCTACATCAAAAACATTTTCGCTTAAAATATTCAGCGCCTTAAAGTCGATAATGGTTTTTTTAGTCGCATGAATTTAATTAGCAACGCCCTACACTCTTTTATTTTGTTGCTTTTTATGCTCTGCTATTTTAGCAGTCCATCTACATCTAACACAATTAACTGCTCAAGCAAATGTAAAAACTTTTTAGCGCTCGAAATCTTTGTAAATTCATCTTTGTCGTTGCCGGTGATTAATCAAAGGCCACGGTAGGCGAAAGTAGCAGCTGAAGGTGGTGTTGGAGCGTAGCACGTGTCCTGTGTCCATTGAACAGGTGTAAACTAAACACACACACACCAAGCAAGGTTAATACTGCATCTGTGTGTGTATGTGTGTGCGTGCTCTTAAGGTGTCCCCCTGGTGCCGTTGTGCAGCCGTAAACTTTGTGCTTAATATGCAAAACTGTCCTGAGCTTTGTGGTGGATTAAAAAGTTTTTGCAGAAGCTTCTTCAACTTAATTCTGTCGCAGGTACGAAGCAAATGGAATAAGACATTAAGCGCTCTTAAGCGAATTAGCGTTCTGGTAAGAGGCGTAACTATGCCTCGGACAAAATCTGGTCCTATAATAAAATTAAAACTACATCAGTCTATTATTACAGCTCTATATAAATGTTAGACTGAAATAGTTGTTGAGAAGTACATCGAAAAATCACATTTGAAATCTATATTATCTATAAATATAAAGTAGTTCGTTCTGACTGATTGACTGACGGACTGACTGATCATCATCGTACAGCCCAAACGGTAAGATATAGCGACCTAATTTTTTCGCAGAATGATTGCTTCTGACCCTTAGATTCACGTTAAGAGCTGAAATCTGCTAACCCCCTCCCCCTTTTAACCGCGAAGACCAACTGTAGCCACAATTTTAAAGATAAAAAACTCGGAAAGCTACAGTCGGATGCAACCGACAGTAGGAGACCCTGTACTTTCCTTCACACACACACACACACTAACAAACACTCACACATGCACATGCCGCATACGGTCACGCTGCTCCCCCCCTTACCTAGTACAGGAAATTGAATCTTTAATATCTCCGGTGTTTATTATCCGATTGAGCCACAATTCACAGCACAGATAAAATTGTGGGTGTGGCAGTTTTTCGCGGTTTTTGGGGGAGGGGGGAGGTATCAAAAATCTAAAACAAACTTGATCTGCTTGCACTATAGGGGCATCTAACTGCCAAATATGATGTCTCTAGCTCTTACAGTTTACGAGATCTAGGTGTTCATACGGACGGACAGACAGACGGACAGACGGACAGCCAGACAGACAGACAGACGGACATGGCTAGATCGACTCAGCTCGTCGTCCTGATAAAGAATATATATACTTTATGGGGTCTGCCACGCCTTCTTCTGCCTGTTACATACATTTCGGGCTTGCACAATCTTAATAGACCCTTTTGTACTTTTTTAAAGTACAGGGTCTAAAAACATGCAGCTTAATTTATAAGTAGCTATTGGCTACCTAAATCTATTCTGAAAATTTCAGCCTAATTGGACAATAAACAATGGAGTTATTCGATATTCAATTAATTGGCATGGGGAAGGGGGGGAAGCAAAGTAATACTCGCATGCCAGCTGAGCTGTGTATACGTGTAATATACGTGCGAGTATCGATATGCTGCCATATTCGTTTCAAATAGCGCGGGTTTATACATACATTTAAGCATTACATACATCAGTACAAACTTACTTATATACATACATATAACCATACATTCGTATTTAAACATATGTATGTACGAATGTATGTTTGTATGCATGTACATATTTTTATTAACATGCATACATCTGTACATACATACTACATTCATACATCATACATTCATTCATACATGCATGCATACATGTAAAAATGTACGTTCATTCATGTGTACATACATACATACATTTAAGCATATGTACACATATGGACAAAATAATAGGTGCGAATTTTTAATTTTTAGACCCTGTACTTTAAAAAAGTACAAAGGGTCTATTAAGATTGTGCAAGGCCGAAATGTATGTAACAGGCAGAAGGAGGCGTGGCAGACCCCACAAAGTATATATATTCTTGATCAGGACGACGAGCTGAGTCGATCTATCCATGTCCGTCTGTCTGTCTGTCCGTCTGTCCGTCCGTCCGTCCGTCCGTCTGTCCGTCCGTATGAACACCTAGATCTCGGAAACTGTAAGAGCTAGAGACATCATATTTGGCAGTTAGATGCCCCTATAGTGTAGGCAGATCAAGTTTGTTTTAGATTTTTGATACCTCCTCCCCCTCCCCCAAAAACCGCGAAAAACTGCCACACCCACAATTTTAAAGATACATATTTGTGTTTTGGCATACGATAATCTTATGATAATCTTTATCTGGGCTGTGAATTGTGGCTCAATCGGATAATAAACACCGGAGATATTCAAGATTAAATTCCCTGTACTAGGTAAGGGGAGAGCAGCGCGAGCGTATGTGTGGTTGCGTGTGACTTTGCGCTATGTGTGCATGTGTGAGTGTTTGTTAGTGTGTGTATGTGTGCGAAGGAAAGTACAGGGTCTCCTACTGTCGGTAAAATCCGACTGTAGCTTTCCGAGTTTTTTTTTTAACTTTTAATAATTTGCAAATTTCTTCACTTATCTCAACAAATTAAAAACATTTTCAAAACTTATATTATTTGCCTTTAAAAAAAAAGAAGTAAAAACGGCAACATAAACCTTTTAATTAAAAAATTAACTTAATTTTTCCTTAAATTCACACATTTTTGATGGCCACAATAATAGGTGTACAAAGATAATTTTTAGACCCTGTACTTTAAAAAAGTACAAAATGGTCTATTAAGATTGTGCAAATGACATTTGTGTGTAACAGGCAGATGGAGGCGTGGCAGACCCCATAAAGTATATATATTCTTGATCAGGACGACGAGCTGAGTCGATATAGCCCTGTCTATCTGTCCGTCGGTCTGTCCGTCCGTCTGTATGAACACCTAGATCTCGGAAACTATAAGAGCTAGAGACTTATTTTTTTTTTGTTAGGTTTGTGTATTACATAGGCAGGTCAAGTTTGTTTCAAATGTTTGAAAAGTCATCCCCCTCCCCCTCAATTTCGCAAAAATATTCCCAGCATGTACAGTTTTAGAGTCACTGTTTTTCTTTTTTGCATGTATAAAGCTTCAGGTGCTGTGAGTGTTAGGTGCGATTTGCAGCCCAATCGGATAATAAACACCGGAGATATTGGACAATCAATTTTCTATAGTAGTCATGTGGCTGGGGGAGGGGGGAAGCCACAGTGTACGCGGCCACTAGGGCGTATGCGTGATTTTTGATTGTGAGTATGAATGTCTGTATGAGTTTTGGATATTGTTTGTATTTGCGCGTATATTTGTATGTATAAGTGTATGAGTGTATGTGCGTATGTGTGTATGTATAAGTGCATGTGTATGTGTATGTGAGTATGTTCATATATGCTGCTGTTGTTATCGACGCCCAGGGCAAACCAAAGTACAGGGTCTCCTACTGTCGGTTGCGTCCGACTGTAGCTTTGCGTACGACTGTAGCTTTCCCTACTTTTTTATATTATTTTATATTATAGGTTAGGTTAGGTTAGGCGGTAGCTGAGGTATAGACCTCAGCTCACTTAGGCCAAAAGAAGCCCATTGTGGTACCGCATGCGCAGATTTGATAATTTCCAACTACTTCGCTTTTAAACCAGCCTATGGCTTTTATGAACCGTCTCAGATTCCTTAGCTTTATTGGAGCAAGGTCCGTCAGGTCTGTCAGATTATAGGCTACCAGGTGAGAAAACCTGGTTCTACATAGGGCAGGACAAGAACAGAGGAGGTGATGGACTGTTTCCTCCTCTTCTTCGTCACGACAGCTTCTGCAAAAGTCGTTGAAAGGGGTCTGAAGTCTAGCAGCATGGGAGCCAATGAGCCAGTGACCGGTTAAGGCTCCGATTACTATAGAGCAGGAGGCTCTGTCAAGTCCGCAAAGGTCGGAGGAGCGTTTTGGACAGAGGATGGGCCAGGTTTGGCGGGCTATGGAGCATGGTTGTCTAGGGTGTTGCCATCTGTTGTTGGCTTCACGGTAGTAATGGTGTTTTACCAGGAGTTTGCAAGTGGCCAAGGGTATCCCAATACCACTCGTATCCGGTAGGAGGGGGACCGTGGTACCCTGTCTGTATAATATTTTATGTTATACTATACAATGAAACGGTCCGTGGATGTGTCCTCGCTTCGCTTGGACACCGTCACGACGCCATTAAACAGGGGGCAGATTTCCCTGAAATATAATATATATATATATATAGTAGTAGACATTGCACTTACTTCATGTATTGATAATATGTTAACTTACTCATTTAATCCGCAATCGATGAGCTCATCGACGACGTAGATACATATGTAGATAAATTGCTATAAGCATCGAATATACACATATAAATATTGGGAGAATTTTCTAAATTAATTCCAAATTACATATCCAATCTTTTTCTTAACCAAATTTTTTTTAGGCGCTATTTTATTTATTGATTTTTCTCTCTTAGAGTTCAGCGACAAGTAGGCAAATCCTAATCTAAATACTGAACAAATTAATTACTATTAATTGTTTACTAAACGGCTCTAACTAATTATAGTTAAGGACCGCGAAAGTGTGTTAAGATGGGTCTGAAGCTTGGCCTGATATTTTATTTTTACTTTGGTTATTTCATCGGTAACATTTAAGTCTCTATGGATATTTCCATTCCGTATGTTCCATGGTGCACCAGTTATAGTTCGTAGTATCTTCGGTTTAGTTTTGAATTTTTTTTTATATTGCTGATGCAAGCGTTTGCCCATAGCTCGGAACCATATGTCCAAATTAGTATGAGACCAACATTATACAATAATACTTTGTGCTCTGGATTTAGATGTGAACGGTCGTTTACAAGCCAATGTAGATTCACGGTTTTTAATTTCAATTGGGTTCTTTTCGCTTCAATGTGTTTGCGCCAAGTAAGTCGTCTATCCAGATGGACACCAAGGTATGTTTCTTCTGTTATTTGTGGATTGTTAATGTTGTTGAGAGACATTGGAGGGCACGTTTGTCTATTGAGTGTAATAGTGACATGTTTGCACTTTTGCTCGTTTACACGTATGCACCAGACTGCTAGCCATTTTTCTATTGTCGCCAAATGAGATAATAGGTATTCCGATGCTCATATTGGACTTTTAGAGCGGCTTAGGATAGTAGTATCATCAGCAAATGTTGGTACACCAGCTTTAAATGGTCGATAATCAGAAAGGAAATCGTTGCATCTTGTTGCGAAGCTCCTTTGTTGTAGGTAAGACTCCATGATTTTATAGATATTCTGCGGAAGTAAGATTTTGATTTTGTGAAGTAAGCCAAGGCTTGGGCTACATCTAGAAAAACAGCTGTTACAAATTCATTTGGTATCTCTGAATTTATTTGGTTTACTTGTTCGATAGTTCCATGTTTAACTCGAAATCCAAATTGGTGCATTGGGATTATGCTGTTGATGTGTAGGTATTGTTGATATGTTGTAGGAGCAGCTTTTCAAATATTTTTAAAAGGCACGGCAGAAGGGTGATAGGTCTGTACCAGGCTTGTAGATCATTATGATGACATACTTTCACCATTGTAGAGGATATTGGCCCATTTCATCATGTTGTTGAATATAGTTGTAAGAAATAATACTGCACAGCTCAGTAAATCTATGATCATTTTAGGATAAATGAAATCGTGGCCCGGTGCGTTTTTCTGCTTTGCGACTTGATTTTTAATGGCTTCTGAAACATCACCTGCTCGAAAGATTATGGGCGCAGTGGCTTTAAGGCTGTCAGTTGGTGGAAGCACAAAGCTATTTGTTGCAGGATGTGTTTTGAAGACGTTTTCTAAACGTACGGCAATTGTATTTGCCTTCTCTTCGTCGCTGGGGGCTCACTCTTCTGTTTGTGTGTGTAACGGTGATTCGCTCTCGGTTGGTGAACATAGTTTAGTTATGTTTAGTTTAGATTTAGTTTTCCACAGTGGAAACCGTTTGTTGTTTGAAGAAAGTTGCTCCATGTAGTGTTTAACAAAATGAATTACAGATATTAGGTAAATATATTTACAATTAGATTTTGAACTACGATAGCGTATCGCTTGAGAATTAACATGAGTTGCTGATTTATGAGTCAATGGCAGATAGATGCCAAATATGTAGATGCAGCATATATGTCAGGTGGTAGCCTCCACGGCTTTTTCCGACACAAACTTCGTCGTAACTATAATTTCTTTTTCTTAAATTTTGAAAATATATCCACAAAAACTTTAGCAACTTAAAAAAAAAAAAAAATAGAGGGAAACAATCGATGGGGCCCAAAATAATCGATGTTCATTCAAAACCCGAAACAATCGATACAATCGATAGTACCATCGATTCTCTTCCAGCTCTATGGTACATTCATATTCTATTACACACAAATGTGAATTGGACAATCTTAATTGAACCGTTTATACATTTTTAATGTACAAGGTCTAAAAAGCGCTAGTAATACGTTTTAATCGCGTTTTTTTACGTTTTAAAGCTACAGTCGGACGCAGCCGACAGTATGAGACCCTGTACTTTCCCATTCCTCTTGCGTCGATTGCAGCATATACACACATACATATATAATAAACACCAATATTAGCGTGAACACTCCCAGTGTACCACGAAGCGAATGTCGAGCGAGAGTTTCGCAAAACTATCGCATTCGAGCTGGAAAACGATACTAAAATCGAAAGTATCGCAAAACATTCGCATTCGAGCTCGAATACGATATCAAAATCGACAGCTTCGCAAAACATTCGCATTCGAGCTTATGAATGATATACGAATCGAGAGAAAAATGGTCGGTTAAAACGGCAACCGATGCGTTGTTGTTTTTTGCTTGTCGGTTTCTCGCTTGTTCCTTTTTTGGTCACTCAAAACGGCAACTGATGCGTTATTGTTCTCGCTCGGAATCGAGAACTTTCTTTTCTCTTGTGACGACGCAAAGTGACGGTGCAGTGATAAAGTGGCAGTGCTTAAAATTTCTATCAATTCGACGGTAAATAATAAATTTAGTGCTTTTGATTATCGCTGTCCTGATATATTTATTTAATTCTCTTATAGCATACCCTGCAGAAAGAAGGCGTTTTGAAGAATGTTGTATGTATTCTAATAATATATATTTATCTCGCATATGTATTTTAATTCTTTTTTTACTATCTCTTTATACAGATTGCGGTTCTTTAAAAGTCTTCAGAAATGTGTTTTGCGACAAATGTGTTCGTAGCTCCTGGCGGCAAATAACTTTATAGATATAAGATAAATAAGACATTATGTTTAGCAAATAAAAAATCAAATTTAAAACTATATTTAGTATTTATTGAATCCGTAAACGATTTTAGAAATGAGTCGCAAAAGATATCTATAATGGCTCGCAAACGACTTCTCATATGATTCGCAAAAACTATCGAAAAAGGCTCGCTAACGAATCGTTTACGAGCTATCGCGTTCGAAACTTTCACTGCCACTGCCCAGTGAACCAAAAGTTCGTAAAAGATATCGCTAACGATAGTTACGCGAAACAAAAACGGACAAAACATTCGCGAAAACCCTCGTTTACGATCAGAAAACTACTCGCTCGTCGCTCAGTTTGTGGCAGTAAAAGTTTCGAACGCGATAGCTCGAAAGAGCACTTCTCAGCACTGATAAAGGTTACCATAAGATCATAACATGCCAAAGCACAAGCTTGTATGTTTATAATTGTGGCTGTGGTGGTTTTTTGCGGTTTTTGTGGGAGGGGGGCAGGTATCAAAAATCTAAAACAAACTTGATCTGCTTGCACTATAGAGGCATCTAACTGACAAATATGATGTCTCTAGCTCTTACAGTTTACGAGATCTAGATACAGACGGACAGACAGACGGACGTACGGACAGACAGACGGACGGACGGATAGACGGACATGGCTAGATCGATTTAGCTCGTCGTCCTGATCAAGAATATATATACTTTGTGGGGTCTGCCACGCCTCCTTCTGCCTGTTACATACATTTCGGGTTTGCACAATCTTAATAGACTCTTTTGTAATTTTTTAAAGTACAGGGTCTAAAAAGTACCATCGATTATATAAATAATGACAAGCCTTAATTTTATCCGATTCGTTTTCACTATTAAATTTCATCTGAATTGTTTATACCGTTTCTACCTCACCAAGCAGTTGAAATTTTATTTAACAAACAAAAATGTATTTAATTCACAACAAACGTATATTTTAACCAGCTATTGTATATATCATCTAACTATTCAAATTAAATCTAGGATCGATAATAGTATCACCTGGTTTTACGTCACCAAATATTTCACCAGCAGAATTTGTGCTTGTCTTTCGATTGGAATTGTAGTGATTCGAATTCGTATTGTGATTATAACTATTGCTTATAGGTGGCAGTTGATCCAAAATACCGCCAATCGGATTACGCGATCCAAAAGGTGGCTCAAATATGGTTGGACCTGAATTCACTGTAGTATGTGGGAAATGTATTGGGTTGACTATGGTGCGACTAATTGGAAACATTTCATCAAATGTAGCCGTTGCCAAAATCTCATTCGCCACATCCAGAAATTTTTTGGACAAACCCCGTTCTAGCCCTGGTACAATTTCATTCAAATATAAGTCCTGATTATCATTAATGAGTGTATTGCCCACATCACCCAATATACCGTCACTATTGAATAGATTGTCCAGCTGCAGTTTGAAATCCTTGAACTGTATCCTCATGGTCATCTTGGTGAACTTGACGTACTCCAAGCCATTGCGCATGTACCTGATTCCACGCATCTTGACTGCAGCTTTAGCATTATCTATGGATAGAAACAATATTCGGAAACAAGTTTAAAGAATGATACCCTTGAAGTATATTTATGCTCAGGAAGTATTAAATAACGAAGAAAAGATGTGGAGTTTACTCTAAGTATACTGGTTTAAAATGATGCGAGAAATTTTGATATCTAATTCAACTTTCATATGTGTATTATTTATGAGATTAAATCAAGCCCTTCAAACAAGTTAATATTTCCTGCTCATTATTAAGTTAAGGCAACATATAAATTTTCACGACTTATTCTTATACCCTGTTTACATTGAGGTCGTAAGACCAATATTGGGACTTTTTTGCTTGAGACTGGTCCCAAGCCCATAAAAAATGTTGTCGGTTGGGTTTAAAATTGGGACTGGTGGTGAGAACTACGAGTGAAGAATCCGTGGTGTTGTAAAACCAAAAATGTGGCAGACTTGAGTTAAAATTTGAGGCAGGTCAAATATTTAATTATAACATAAATACAATGAATTTTATTATTGGGAGTATGGAAAATTAATTTAAAAAGATAAATAAATATTTAACAAAAATTATATTCACGACTGTACCCCGATTTACTTTTTAATTCACTTACTAAAAGTTTAATGAATTCAATTCACTTAAAATAAGTGGAAGTGAAAATCGGAGAACCAAATTTTTCGGTTTAACAAGTAAATCATTGAAAATAAGTGAAATATGTGATTTATGAAATTAAAAAACTCGGAAAGCTACAGTCGGATGCAACCGACAGTAGGAGACCCTGTACTTTCCTTTGCACACACACTCGCTAACACTCACACATACACACATAGCGCAAAGTCACTCGCAACCACACATGCGCACGCGCTGCTCCCCCCTTACCTAGTACAGGGAATTGAATCTTGAATATCTCCGGTGTTTATTATCCGATTAAGCCACAATTCACAGAACAGATGAAGATTATCATAAGATTATCGTATGCCAAAACACAAGTTTGTATCTTTAAAATTGTGGGTGTGGCAGTTTTTCGCGGTTTTTGGGGGAGGAGGGGCAGGTATAAAAAATTTAAAACAAACTTGATCTACCTACACTATAGGGGCATCTAACTGTCAAATATGATGTCTCTAGCTCTTACAGTTTACGAGATCTAGGTGTTCATACGGACGGACAGACAGACGGACAGACGGACAGCCAGACAGACAGACAGACGGACATGGCTAGATCGACTCAGCTCGTCGTCCTGATAAAGAATATATATACTTTGTGGGGTCTGCCACGCCTCCTTCTGCCTGTTACATACATTTCGGACTTGCACAATCTTAACAGACCCTTTTGTACTTTTTTAAAGTACAGGGTCTAAAAAACCTGAAACCTAACGCAACCGACAGTAGGAGACCCTGTGCTTAGCATCTCAATATAATTTAATTTAAACATTAGTTTAAAGTACCAAGTACTGGGAATTGATTCCTGAATATCTCCGGTGTTTATTATCCGATTGAGCCACAATTCACAGCACAGATAAAGATTATCATAAGATTATCGTATGCTAAAACACAAATTTGTATCTATAAAATTGGTGTGGCAGTTTTTCGCGGTTTTTGGGGGAGGGGGAGGAGGTATCAAAAATTTTATCACAAACTTGATCTGCTTACACTATAGGGGCATCTAACTGCCAAATATGATGTCTCTAGCTCTTACAGTTCCCGAGATTTAGGTGTTCATACGGACGGACAGACAGACGGACATGGCTAGATCGACTCAGCTCGTCGTCCTGATCAAGAATATATATACTTTGTGGGGTCTGCCATGCCTCCTTCTGCCTGTTACATACATTTCGGACTTGCACAATCTTAATAGACCCTTTTGTACTTTTTGAAAGTACAGGGTCTAAAAAGAATCAAGTCTCTAGCTCTTTTAGTTTGCGAGATTCCATAGAGACAGACAGAAGGACAGACAGACAGGGCTAAATCGACTCAGCTTGTCGTCCTGATCAAGAATATATATACTTTATGGGAATTAATGGCTAAATGTATATTTTAATGAGGCGAAGATTAAAGTCGAACTTAGATCTAAGATTTTATTTAAAGTATATTACATAGTATTGAATTAAACGTGTTTACTTTTAACCTACCGCAAAAGCCACGCATGTTTCCCTTGCCTTGTAAATCCAGCAGCAACAAATTCAAACGCATAAAATACTTGCCCTTGAAGTCAATACGTGGTAGTGTAATCCACAGATCATAGGATATGTCATGAGGTTTGGCACTATAGTTAGAGCATGTTGAGATGTGCTGATTAAACTTTGATGTTTTTACTGCTTACATAATCCGGTCTATGATGAAATTACTGCCTCCTGTGGCCTCTAGTTCAGTGAATGCCGCTTGGAACTGACTGCTGCGGCCCAGTTCAATATTATCCAATTCTAAAGGTTCCAATGGCAAAGTTCTATAGCCATCCCCCAGATTACCATGTACCAATAGGGGTCTCAACTTATAAACCTCATTGATAATGCAACTTTCCAGCTGTGGATCATCACGTGCACAGGGTGTTATGCTGGTAGCTTGAAATATTAGAGACAGAATTATTATACATACCATATGTATATACATATTTAAGCTACAAATCAGCTAGTTATTGATCTGACCTCCAGATAGAACGTGTCGCCTATATTTCGCTGTGCATTGGATACACTTTTTGGGAATCGGAAATAAGTATTGTTCACTCTATAGTATTTTGATATATTTAATTTTGATTCAACCTTGATTAATTAATATGCGCAACAGTTGCCAGTGACGTGTTTTATTGATTTGTATTCAGGTCAGTGACCATTGGGATACCTTCACATTGAATGTAGAGCTTAAATTTATTTACATATAGCTTAAAAAGCTAATAATTTTAATTAATGGTTATTTCGGTAATATAAGCTATTATGTATAATTTTTAATTACACATATATATATTAATTTTTATATTTAACTATTTTTATAAGAATTTAGGTAAATTGTGGCTTAATCGGATAATAAACACCGATGATATTCAAGATACAACTTTCTGTACTTGGCAAGGTACTGCACTTAATGTAACATAAGTGTGTATGCGTGTCCCTTTGCGATATGTGTGTATATATGCATGTGGGAGTGTTTGTTAGCGCGTGTGCGTGTGCAAAGGAAAGTACAGGGTCTCCTACTGTCAGTTGCATCCGACAGCTGCTTTCCGTTTTTTTAATTAGACCCTGTACTTTAAAAAAGTACAAAAGGGTGGCGTGGAAGACCCCATTAAGTATATATATTCTTAGCATTTAACGTTTTAGAGTCATTGGATTCCTTTTGCATGAATAAAACTTAAGATGCTTTGAATGTTTGGTGCGATTTGCAGCCCAATCGGATAATAAACACCGCAGATATTGGACAATCAATTTTCTATAGTAGGCATGTGGCTGGGGGAGGGGGGAAGCCACAGTGTACGCGGCCACTAGGGCGTATGCGTGATTTTTGATTGTGAGTATGAATGTCTGTATGAGTTTTGAGTATTGTTTGTATTTGCGCGTGTATTTGTATGTATAAGTGTATGTATAAGTGGATGTGTATGTGTATGTGAGTATGTTCATATACACTGCTGCTGTTATCGACGCCCAGGGCAAACCAAAGTACAGGGTCTCCTACTGTCGGTTGCGTCCGATTGTAGCTTTGCGTCCGACTGTAGCTTTCCCTACTTTTTTTATTTTATTTTTTTTAATTTCCCCATTTTTTCACCTGATTAATGTCATGCTGATCATTTCAGTTTGTTCAGTTCAGTTTAGGTTATATAATAAAATTCACCTAACAGTAATTTATAGTACTTACGCAATTTGGCGCTGGCCCAATGGCACAATGCCAACAGTGGCAAAAATAACTGCAACGACTTGTAGATGCAACAATTGAGTAACATCTTGTGATGCATTCACCCTGAGCCGCACTCGTATAAATTAGGCTTAAGGAGGTGTAACAAAACGAACTTGGCAAAACTTATACACAGTATCTATAGATACATACACATACGCGAGTGAGAACCGCTGTCGTTGTGCTCGGCTTATGAACTAAAGATACATCAAGTAGCCCGCTGGTCTTTTGATTAAATTAAACAACAAATCCAAGCTACAAGCTGCGCTGACGACGTTAGCGTAGATACATTTTGTAGCTCTTATAAAATCTATTGGAAATGCGACTGAGACTACGACTTGTATGAACTGTAGCCCTGAGGTACGTGAAGCGCGGTTTGCATGTAAAGTAAAATTTATGTAGTTTTAAGTGAATTAAAATGCTTTAAAACAATGCGTGCCTGTAACGTTCAAATCATAAATGCAAGCAAATCAGCCTGAACAAATTTAAATAATAAATTTTGCCGTCACACCCCCTAATAAGCACACACGCAAAAACTTCCTTTCCCTTCCCACCAAACAATTGCAATTCAAACACTTTGCCTGGCGATTAACTTGTTAAAAATTCACTCAAAATATACCTAAAAACTAGAGAAATAAAAAGCAACCGCGTGAATAAAATAAACAAAATATATAGAAAAAATTATACCTATTTCCAAATGCAAATCTTTCAAATTTGCTAACGAAGCAAACACAAACGATGTCAGCTGAAGTGGAACAGATGAAGAGGACTATAAGAGTAATATAAAATGCAGAAGAAACCGATACAAAAATGGGCCGATGGGGGAAAGAAAAAAAGAATCGTAAAAACGTTTGGCGCTTAGTTTGAATCGGTGCTTACTGCAGTTCTTTTATCAAGAAAGTAGATAAATCTATTTTTATATGGTTTAATATTAAAATGTTTGTTAATTGAGTCGAAATGTTGTCTAATAAAACTTAACTACTCCTTACTACTCCAAAAAGAAATGTATGTACCTAGAATGACAACAATGCAAAAGATATGGAAACTGGGCCAATTTCAAGAGCTTTGTTGGCCAGTACACCACAAAAAGCTATTTAACAATTACAAACGTGTTAGGATCGTGTTAAGGTTCCCATTATATTGTAAATTAAGTAATATTCAATAAATAATAATAAATCTATATACATATGTAACACTAGGGGGGTTCGATCCCTGCGTTCTTGCGCCGCGTACGTAAATATATATGTACATACATACATATGTACATCAGTACATACATACATATGTACATCAGTACATACATTCATATGTACATCAGTACATACATACATATGTACATCAGTACATACATACATATGTACATCAGTAAATACATATGTGCATCACTACATACATTGTACATACATATGTACATACTTATGTGCATACATATGTACACACATACAAAAATACATTCGTACATTCATACATATGTTTATATGTATTTATGTATGTAGTTATGTCCTGATGTGTATATGTACATAAATATGATGCATATATGTAAAAATGTTTATGTATGCCACAGCCACAAAACTTGTGCTTTGGCATACAATAATCTTATGATAACCTTCATCAGTGCTGTGAATTATGGCCCAATCGGATAATAAACACCGGAGATATTATTATTATTATTATTAGACATAATGCATGTACATAAGTGTGTATGCGTGGTCGCGTCAGACTTTGCGATGTGTGTGTGTGCGTGCATTGAAAAGTACAGCTGCAAAGGAAAGTACAGGGTCTCCTACTGTCGGTTGCATCCGACTGTAGCTTTCCGAGTTTTTTATCTTTAAAATTGTGGCTACAGTTGCTCTTCGCGGTTAGAAGGGGGAGGGGGTTAGCAGATTTCAGCTCTTAATGTGCACCTAAGGGTCATAAGCAATCATTCTGCGAAAAAATTAGGTCGCTATATCTTATCGTTTGGGCTGTGCGTTGATGATCAGTCAGTCAGTCACTCAGATCGAACTACTTTATACATATAATATCGATAATTTGCTCTTTCAATTTGAGTACGTATCTAAAAAAAATACCCTTTTATTTATCTTTTGTCTTTGTGTTGTAAAAAATTCAAATTTACAAAAATTACAAAACTCGGAAAGCTACAGTCGGATTCAACCGACAGAAGGGACCCTGTACTTGCCTTGGGAGTCGATAACAGCAGCAGCAAATATGTACATATTCACATACACATACACATGGACTTATACTTACACATATAGACTTATACATATAAATATACGCTCCAAACAAACAATAACCAATACTGAAACAGAAATTTATAATCACAATAAAAAAACCTCGGAAAGCTACAGTAGGATTCAACCGACAGTAGAAGACCCTGTACTTTGATTTACCCTGGGCGTCGATAATAGCAGCTGCATATATGTACATACTCACATACACATACACACGCACTTATACATACATACACACATACACACAAACATCTATACATACAGTTACCCAGCAAGCATTTGGAAGAGCGTTTTTACATTAATCACCTTGAGGAGTCTTTTTCGAGTAACCTTACTGATTAGAAAATGATTGGTGATCAAAAGGAGACTCGAAAATGACTCGCGCGTATGTTTAAAATATGATTCATTGAAATACCACTAACAAAACGTACAGCAATCGAAAATAGATCGTCTTGAAGAGTCTTTTTCGAGTCGTTGAAATGATTGAAAAAAGATTATTCATGAAATAGGAATAAGAAAAAGTAAAGCAATCAAAAATCGATCATCCAGGGGATTGAAATGTGATTGTTAGCGTTGTGATTTGTGCAAGTAACGGGATAAGTAAAACGACGTGCGTAAATTTTAAGCTGTTGCTCTTTGCATTTTTGTTCATTGAACAACATTATCGCTGTACAAAAATCGTAATGCGTAATTCGTAATGCGCGATATACATACATAAATATGCCGAACTTTATTAGTTTATTCTGTCGTTCTTGCAGTAAATATTTAGTACTGACAGAAAAATATTACTTTTTTTTTAAATTTTAAATTAAACAAAAAATAAAAAATAAAAAAACGTAGTTCTCTGCCTGGACTTGAACCCGAGTCGTCCGCATTCTTACAATCTGTTCATAAGGATTGTATTTCGTTTTTGAGATGTGCAAACTGTTAATGCTTTGCGGCGCAAGGGTCTAAGTCGACAGTGAAAAGCGTTGCCGTGTGTCAACCAAGGAGGAGTTGTGAGTTCAAACCGAGAAGCCGGACAAAGTAAATTTGGTATGTAAAATTAAAGATATAATCAAATTTAATAAATGTAAAAAATTATAAAAATATTAAAAATGTGCAACATATGTAAAATGGCGGTTAATCTAATTTTTATTCTTTTTTTTAAGTTGTGCTCAGTGTATGATTCCAAAACGATTAAAATATGACTCGAATAGGAGTCGCATATGATTCCAAAACGATCGAAATTCGATTGAATTATGACTCGAATATGAGTCGCTTATTATCAAAAAAAGGAGTTAAATAAGACTCCTCTGGAAGTGTCGCGGCTAGCATACCATTTTCTCCCGACGAGGGGATCATTTCTGATCAGAAAACGAGCGCATTTATGCTCATTTTAATCAGAAAGAAGACTCAAAAAAGAGTCTTTTTTGATCAGAAATTTCACAAAATGCTTGCTGGGTATTTGCTCAAATACAAACAATAGTCAATACTCATACAGACATTCATACTCACAATCAAAAATTACGCATACGCCCTAGAGGCCACGTACACTGTGGATTCCCCCTCTCCCTGCCAAATGCCCAGTACAGAAAATTGTTTGTCCAATATCTCTGGTGTTTATTATCCCCTTGGGCTGTAAATTGCACCAAACATTCAAGCATCTAAAGCTTTATTCATGCAAAAAAGGAAAACAGTGACTCTAAAACTGTACATGCTGGGAATATTTTTGCGAATTTGAGGGGGAGGGGGATGACTTTCAAACATTTGACATAAACTTGACCTGCCTATGTAATACACGAACCTAACAAAAAAAGAATTAAGTCTCTAGCTCTTATAGTTTGCGAGATCTAGGTGTTCATACAGACAGACGGACAGACAGACAGGGCTATATCGACTCAGCTCGTCGTCCTGATCAAGAATATATAAAAAATTAATATTTTTACATCATTGTACGCTGATTCATCGATAAACCGGACCACTTAAATATTTAACAGTAATTCACAATTAAAAAGTACAGGGTCTAATTAAAAATGTACATATTCAAGCAGATATTTGCACAAAATTAGACAAAAACCAAACAATTGATAAAACGCAACGTTTTTGAGTAAAAATAATTTTCGTGTGCGTGTGTGTGTGTCCTTTTATTGCAACCCCTCGCGTCTTTTGGCGCTGCAATCAAGCATGATGACCTTTGACACCCACTGCACTCTCAAATGGCTGCCATTAAAGAAGAGGGTTGTGAATGGGCCGTCATGAAGAGTACTATACATTAAACAACATGTAACTAATTTTATCACATTTTGATAAGCATTAAAAGTGCATTCGCTTGATGCCAGTTTGATAAGAGTCAAAAGTCTATACCTGTCACGCATTTAAATGATGTTCCACAGTGGTGGATTAGCACACCATCAGGTACAACCACCAAGAGCGACCCTCTTGGTCCTAATCCCCCGCTCCATGTTTTGAAGTTTTTCTTTTATTTATGCTGTTTTGAAGAAGATAGAAACACATCAAATTTGCTAACAAATTACATTTGATGTATGTAATAAAAATCCAGCACAGCTGGAAAAGTACGAGTAGACTATTTCAAAAGCCAGAGAAATAGGCGTTTCACACCGCATTCTGGCCTAATTAAGTTTTCAAGTGCAATAAAATGGTGGGTCGAGCGTGTGTGTGTGTGTGTCTGTAAGCATAGAGTACTTGGTCAATTGCGTGCCGGCATCAAATTTGCGCAGAAAGTACATAAAAACACAAGTTAAAAACTTAAATGGATTTGCCAACAAATGATGGGCTGAGCAGACTAAAAAACATTCGATGATGATATGGTTGCTATAGGCACACGTTGATGAACAGCCATACCATAGTATTTTATGGACTACATTTATCTCAACCTTCTGGAAGAACACTTATTTCTTACTTGGCCGACCACGCCTCCGTTTCCCGTGTGATTCCTCAGCTGCATCAGTGCTGAACTGGCGTGGTCGACGTTGAGCTTGTTTTTTAGCTGGATTAGCTTTTGGTGCTGGCTCATCTTTTTCATCCACAGTTTCAGTAGCATTGCTGGATTCTTCATTTTCACTCTCTGCTGCCTGTGTGTCCTCCTCCTCTTGGTCTTCTTCCAAATTGCTATGGGACACTTCAATCTGGCTGCTGTGCGAGTAGGTGCGTTCGATTATGGCCTTTAGATCTCCAGATTTTATGTTAAAATCGCGCACAGTACCCAGGTGCAAATAATTTGCTAGACAATCATTGGTTCTGTTTTTCTTGGATAGTAGTATTACATGCTTGTTGAAGTTTTCTATGGCCAGTATAACTTTTGGTATAAAACGTGTCTCCCGCAGTACCTTGGCACGCTCTGCTTGCGGTTTGCGTTTTGTAACTGGCTGTTTATCCTGATCATCCAGTATATTGTACTCGATATAAGAGATAAGCTGATAGATATTCGCAGGGAGCGGCTTGCCTACATTGCGCAGCAACTGCTCGAATCTGTGTATAGAGTAAAATCAAAGTCAGTCAAATTTAAGAGTTAATATTTAATACTCACTTTATGCTTTTGCCATTGGCTTCAGCACTGTGTCCCAACAAATAGTGCTTGACTAGATTCTTGAGGCATGTATAGAATTGTATTAGTAGTTTCATCAATCCATCCATGTGAGTTCCGAGAGGTATGCATACATTTGTCATTTCAAGCAATGTGCGTGTTATGAGTATTAGCTGAGCACAAATGGCACCATCTAAACTCTCAACATTGCCACGCCAATAGACACCATCTGATTCGGGCACAATGTTGCATTTATACTTCAAGTTATTTGCCTTGATTATAAAGTAATCTACTTCATCAAGTTGCTTCTGTATGACGACATAGAGATACTGCAAACATGGGCCAGTTGTGCTCATGTCCAGCGTTTTTAGACCCCAATCTGACTGTTCAGTTACCTGCACATCATTCTGGTAACCTAGTACCGCACCTAGCTGTCTAGCAACAGCATCAAAGAACGGGCCGGAATGAGTCTTTTGACGCTGTGTGAACAGCATACGATGCACTAAGCCCAATTCTGGGTTAGGCAGTTTCCACTTTTGACAAAAAGTCAGCAGCCAGGTATATGAATCAATTGCAGCACGCTCACCATAGCCAATATGATCGTAAAGCAACTCCAGTGCTTCGAGCAGAAAAACTGGCAACTTTGCACCGTTCCTGTCAGCACTGAGCATCTCTGCATCATCACTACGGGCATCCTCCTCCATGTACTTGTCGAGTACATCCTGCAACAGATAGGTGACGTCCTTGCTTCTGTTGACAGTAGCCAGATCTGATCAAAGTTTAAAATAAATAAGATTTAATGTACTGCATCTATGCTTGCAATATTCTACACACCAAATCCCTTAGAAAAATCTTGGAAACGTTTCGCAAATGTCTCGTGCGCTGTGCGAATGCATTGCATAAAGCATTTGGCAGCTAGAGCGGCGCTCTCCAGATCAAATTCCCTCCATAAATTAGGTAAGCGTTGTATGCAGCGCTCATAAATGACTTTTGTAATATCGGTGAGCAGTTTCAATACACGTTTGCTGTAACCCAACTGCTTATAGTCCGGCTCCTGGCGTATGCCCTGAACTTTCTGTGATACAATTTCAAACACATAACGCACCAGTGGCTCATGACTACGCAGTTGCGTTGTATACTCTGCCGCGGCAAAGGGTACATGATCACTAATAATGATAGGGGATCAATAATTAATATACATAAAGCTATAAGCTTAAGTTCACTCACTCATGCAGCAAATGCAGCAGCTTTTCCAATATGACTAAATCCCAAATGTTCTCTGGCTGTGAGCACATCTGCTTAACTCTAGCCGCATTCACGCTAAGATTAACTGTGATATTGCTATCATGATTTGCTGACTGTTTGGCGCCCTTTAGAGTTTTCTTGGCGGAGTCAGCCAGTGATAGCAGTCCCTTGAGCACTTTTTGATGCTGTTTGAACAGTGGCAGAACCTGGCGTATAAGCTCATTACTAGGCTTAGACCTCAGCAATGTATGGGAGATGAGACCTTCGATAAGATTTAAGTCCTGCTGAAGACGCGCACACTTTAACTGCGTAGCCGGCGGTGACTAAACAATCATTAATGAGCACACATTTTGCTTTACATATGTAGAATAAGTCAACTTACCGTATCCTCTAGCGCCAAGCGGTTAGCCACCAAACGCTGAGTGCAGAGTGTCAGCAATCTCTCCATTTCACGCACATCACAACCAGCGGGTGCCCGCTGAAATACAGCCAGACAATGTGCTACCAACTGCACCAGACAGCCCAGATTATCTTTGAGTTCCAGTTGTTCATCTTTGGCGCTAACTAGTTTATCGTAGTTTATTACAAAATAAGTGTCCAAATCATCTAGCGTTTCATTCACAGGCAGCGTATTGAAAAAACCACGAAAATGAAAGTCGATAAATTGTAAAATATGTGGAACGAGCTTCGCATTTAACTCAATAGCACGCTGCAGATCTGTAACAAAACAAAGGAACGCTTAAACATATGTATAGTTTAAATTTTTTAGACCCTGTACTTGAAAAAATCACAAAAAGGTCTATTAAGATTATGCAAATACCGGAGATATGGGATAATCAATTCTGTATACTAGGCATTGGGCTGGGGTAAGGGGAAGCCACTTTGAAAGCGGGCGCTAGAGCTTTTGCGTGATTTTTGATTGCGGTGTTGTATGATGTATGAGTATTAGTTATTGTTCGTATTTGCGCGTATATTTGTATGTATAAGTGTATGTGTGTATATGTATGTATGTTTGTATATGCTGCTGCTGTTATCGAAACCCAAGGCAAATCAATGTAGTCTCCTACTGTCGGTTGCGTCCGACTGTAGCTTTCCGGGCTTTTTCACGTTTACTTACTTTCATACAGCATTCGTCTAATATCCAAAGGTTGCTCAAAGCATCCCCTTAATATTCCAATAATTTCCAGAGTAAGCAAATCAAAATTACGCTGGGGATTATTGCGACTACCCAAGGAGCTCTGTGTCATCATGGAGTAACCGGATATATTGATTTGTGTGCAAAAGCTATTGGCATTCTGTGACTGACGCACTGAATTACTATTATTGAGCTGCTTGAGCAGCATACAGAAACCAAAGATTCCCATGCGTCGTTTGTTCATATCTCTAAAAAAAAAAAGAGAGTGTATGAAAAAACGTAGCACAAGTTGACATTAAATATATATCCACACCTGGTCATAGCTTTGCGTAGTATATCGATCAGAGCATCTCTCACACGATTTGACAGCTTAAGCAGTGGTAGTATGAAGTTCATCATGCGCATTGACTGTTCACCCGGCAGCTAAGGTAGAATTGCAAAGACTTATTAAGCAGAGAGTAAAAAGAAGTTAACTAACTTACCCGTAAAAAATCTTCCATAACGGTTACTATAGTTTCGAAGCACTCTGAAACAGTATAGGTATCCGCCACGCTCAGCATAATCAAGCATTCTATGATATAATAGATTTTAAAAGTAGTTATAACCGTTATACATAATAATTAAACTTACCTGCAAATTGGTTCTGCTCCTGATCAACTACCATCCAATCGGCAATACGTTTAATAATGCCCTGACCAAACATGAATCTTCGGCGTATAAACTTGGTAAAAAATGTGATTGCCAATGCGTTTAGTTTGGATGAATACTGTGCCTTCAGTAATGTAAAAGCCAAGTTGACTAAGCCAGGGGTAATGACATCCCTGCCGTCTTTATTTTGGTCAATGAGCACAGTGAATACCTGGAGTGTATCGACTTGTTTCTGCTGCAGCGTATCGCGACACCAAACTGAATATTCAGCCATGACACGCTCAATCTCATTGTTATTTATAACATTACGTAGAAAAGGCAATAAAATGCAGCTAGAGAAGCGTGCAGATTCTGGATCCCGATTCACTGCAGTCATGGATATGATGGCGCTGAGCATAAAGGGCGTTAGTATAACATCGGGCATATGCAGAAAGTTCTAAACAAAGATTGAGATTTAAATATTTAATTGTAATATTACAGCATATATGCTGCTTCTGCTTACTTTAAACATTATAGCCACTTGCTGCTCATTGAGCAAATACATGGTGCAGTCGTTTAAATGATGCAGTACTGTCTCCTCTGCCTCACGCAGTTCCTTGTCTGAGTAAGAGTCTATAAAGAGACAGTACCTTTAATATACACAATCGTGCAACACAATAAATTCAAACGACCTATGCTGTCAAAGTCCGTGGAATTGCTGCACATGTCCGAAAACAAACGCTTGTAATAGTTTCTATGAAAATATTTATCGAGAGCCAGTAACGGTATGATCAGTTGTGCTGAGCTGCTGCACATGGAAAACAATTGAAAGCACAGCGCTGGCAGTTCCATGGGAGACATTTCGTGCAGTGCGCCTGCGAATTTATTTAACACAGTCAAACGCTCTGCATTGCTTAACTTTAGCGTGCTGTAATCGAAGTGGTTTTATAGACTGATAACATAGTAATTAAAGCAACTCACATAAACATATCAGCAATTGGCGTTAGTATGGTAGTTGGCCAGCGCATGGTGCACAGACTGCGTACGGTGTTATCCCTAAACTCTTGGCCTGCCATGGCAATTTCATTGATAATAAGCCGCGGTTTTGCTACTAAAATTAGCAGTGTTTCTGGCAACAAATCTTTCCAGGCCACGCATTTCGCATCTCCGGCACGCAAATCATCAATGCAGTGCTCCAGTATCCAATTCAACTCGTCTGCTGTATAAGTGGGCAAATCCTGACACAAGCGAGTTATCAAATCAATGCTCGCTTTATAACTCATCTCAACACTCCGCAGTCCGTCCAGAAAACAACGCACACAGGCAAAGCGCTTATCGCGTAACTCTGCACTACTTGAATCGCATGCCTGCAACAAATAATTCCAGAAATTAAAGCAATCCTTTCTTTGCAGCTTGGCACTGAGAGTTGTTGTTAGCTGTTCGTAAATAAATTTTAATTAATCATGTGGAAAACCACCATGGCTTATCTTAACGCGACTTACTTCCTTAATGCTTGTCTTCTTCATGAGCTCCCGAAGGTTTTCTATCTGATTTTTTTCGCCAAGTTTACACACTTTGATATCCAAAGTTATAGACATTTTCAATTTTTAGATACTTCTTTCCGTTTAAAAATGATTTCGACAACGCTTGGCGCTTTTTTGCCCTTAGAAATGGTACAAGGGGAAAAATCTATTAATCGATAACTACAACTTGTGGTAGTAAACCGACATCATGCATTTAATATGGTAGTTACACCAACCGCATCTGCTTGAAAGATTCGAAACTGTGATGCGAGGTGTTTACACCAAACTCGCATCACACGAACAGCTGTTCGCCCTGCAAAAGTAAACAAACATAAGCAGGAAGAAGAAGAGTTTCAAAGCTAAAACGAAATTAAAAAGAAAAATGAGCGGAAATTTAACTTATAATGCGGCACTTGGTGCAATTAAACATTATATGGCTGACTCTAAATTATTAATAGAGCATGTGATAGCGGAGGAGAGTGTTTTGCTAAAACACATTCTCGCTTCCATGACACAACAGCATGGAAGTGCCACCAATTCCAATTTTGAAGATGAGTTTGGACGTAGCGAAAGAACTGTGTGGACCGTAGTAAGTATTTTTATTTATATTTATTAAATCCATAATATTAAATAACTGAATAATTGAATTATTTAGGACAGATTTGGCCAGTTTTGGGAGTTGGACGTTCCTTCAAACAATGAGGTGTTCTTCAAGGGACATTTCAGAATGAGTCGAACTACATTCGATAATCTCGTTCAGCGGCTTCCATCTATGGCCTGATATTGACCCATTTTTTGCCGTTTCCCAGGTGGCTCCTCTGATGCTGATGCCAATGCTGATGTTGACGCCACTTCATAGCTTTCATCTGGGTTGGATTCATGTACGTCTAAAATTGTTAATAAAGAATTTTTAAAAACTATTTTTACTTTGTTTCTTGTGTATTGTCTTACCTGTGCTCTCCTCTACGTAGGCCTGGAAGTTGATGCTTTTCGAAGCATCTAGCACTTGCGCAATTTTGGTAAAGTGCTTCCACTCCGAGGGTGAGCCGCCACTCGGTCCCACACTACATTTTTCCAACCTGAAAGCAAATAATTAGTTCCAATACATAAATTTGTTTGTGGATTACTTACACATATTTTCGCCGCAAGTTGTCTAATTTCGTTTTAATTTCTTGCACAGAGACATTTAATTAATTTGTTGCTGTGCAAGCTCCTCTACCATCTCTAAATATACGTGGGTATTCTTTCGAACGCCACGTAATTCTACCTGTTTTTCGCCCCACAGGTCTATTAAAACATTTTCCTCCGCATCGGTCCATTTTCTTTTCTTCTGCTTTTGAGCCATGTTGAATAATTAATTGTTTTGAATTTATTTGAAAGAAGCGTTTAAAATCAGCTGTTTTCTATCAAAATCGCCCTTTTTTCGATAGCAAACACTGATTTCTATCGATATATTAGTCAAGATACAGCCACACTTTTCGCATCATACTCGAATCTTTAATGATTCGACTCTTCTTCTACCCACAGGCCGCTTATGGCAAACACGGTTGAAGGTTCCATTCTAACGGGAAAACTCGAATGTTCGGCCAGTCTAAACAGCCTATAAAATATATATTTTTTTTGACAGTGTTGCCAACTTAGCTTTTTTTCCGGACAGATGCATAGCGCATGGAAATAGCAAATGTTGGTGCAATTTTCAAAGCTGATTCAATGCGAAGAGCTATATGGATGCATGTAATAACAAATTGTGTTATTCATGTAAAATATTTAATAATTAATGGTATATTTATTTAAAAAATCGGTTCGGATGTTTTTGGGAATTTGACGTACCGAAGGCATTACATTTTTGCGCTGGCATTTTAAGTCCTCAATTCTTTCTGCCCACATCTCAATTATAATGGCCTCATCAGAGTCTGTCCATTGCTTACGCTTTTTATTGTCCACTGCAATAATATAAAGTACAATTATAATATTAACAAATAAAAATACTTTTTACGAATTCTTTTCATTTGTTTACTTATTTATTAACTGTAAGCAGAGTTAACTTTCGATAAAATACGGCCACATTTTTGGCAGAAAATTGTTTTAAGCACTGTTTGAAAACATCGATGTTTGAAAACATCGAACAATATTAAATAATTTGAATCACCTAGAAATTGGTACAAAATGTACTAACTTTAATGTTTTAATTACAAAATAAATAGTTAATATTGGCATTTTTAAATGTATTTTAAAGAAATAATAATAAAGTCACAAAAACAAAATAAATAAGTTCATTTCAAGCCTTCTTTTCAGGTAAATCAATAAAAAAATTAAAGAATTAAATAACAAAAATAAATTTATTTTAAGTCTTCTTTTCAGGTCTTAAAATTAACTAAACATTTTCATATCATTTAATTATTACGAAAATAAATAAAAATAAAAAAAATTGAAAAAGTTCAATAACAAGACCGCTCACCAGCAATCAAAGAAGAAGCAGTAGAATCATCTGCACCGTTTTTTTAAACGCAATAAAATTTTAAAGACATTACGCTAAAACCGCTTTGATTCTTACTTACTTGAGATATTTAAAAACTCGGAAAGCTACAGTCGGATGCAACCGACAGTAGGAGACCCTGTACTTTCCTTCGCACATACACACACTAACAGACACTCACACATGCACACATAGCGCAAAGTCACACGCAACCACACATACGCTCGCGCTGCTCCCCCCTTACATAGTACAGGGAATTGAATCTTGAATATCTCCGGTGTTTATTATCCGATTGAGCCACAATTTACAGCCCAGATAAAGATTATCATAAGATTATTATATGCCAAATCACTAGTTTGTATCTTTAAAATTGTGGGTGTGGCAGTTTTTCGCGGTTTTTGGGGGAGGGGGAGGAGGTATCAAAAATCTAAAACAAACTTGATCTGCCTACACTATAGGGGCATCTAACTGCCAAATTTGATGTCTCTAGCTCTTACAGTTTCCGAGATCTAGGTGTTCATACGGACGGACAGACGGACAGACGGACAGACAGACGGACAGACGGACAGACGGACATGGCTAGATCGACTCAGCTCGTCGTCCTGATCAAGAATATATATACTTTATGGGGTCTGCCACGCCTCCTTCTGCCTGTTACATACATTTCGGACTTGCACAATCTTAATAGACCCTTTGTACTTTTTTAAAGTACAGGGTCTAAAAACTTATTCACTTTAGTAACCGCCAACCAAATCTAAATGAAACTAAAAAGTATTGATATAATATAACAAAATAAACTTTTTGATTAAAATGTACTTACTCGTGCTATAGCTTTTCCACCATGCAATGATTCGATGCATCGATGTTGAAAAAATAACATCGATACATCGGAAATTTTTAATACATCGATGTAATCGATGTTTCTGCAGCCCTATTTTGTATGGGCTTGAGACCAGTCTCAATCAATCTTGTCAGTTGCGTTTGAATTTGGGACTAGTCGTGAGAGCTACGACCAAAAAATCCTCAGTGTTGTAAAACGATTTTCTGCCAAAAATGTGGCAGCATTGTGAAATTTACCCGCATTTTATTGAAATTTAACTCTGTTTACAGTTAAAAAAAAAAATTAAACAAACGAAAAAAATTCGTAAACAGTAAGTTTATTTGATTATTATTTATAATATTTAATTTTCTTATCACTATAATTGATTTGTTTGTATTTTATATTATTGCAGTATACAATAAATATTTTAAATAAATGACACAATTTGTTATAACATGCATTCATATAGCTCTTGGCATTAATTCAGCTTTGAAAACTGTAACAACTTTCGGTATTTGTTCCAAATGGCTTTTATGGGCATATTCCATGCTCTGTGCCTCTTCGATACACTCCAGTTCGTTTATGTCCACAATTATCTGGGACTGAGCAATTAAATCAATATTTATTTTCTCCCTATTGTTATCAAAATCTTTTAATTTATTCTGCAAGTCACGAATCAAATTAAATGTAAACAGCAGGAAGGCGACTTCTGTTGGTCTAGCGTCTCTTGTGACTAATCACCTGTGGGAATTAAGTCGGGGGGCAACGCATCTGAGAACTGCTGAAAAGACAGCAGGAGAAGAGGCAGCGATATAATACATTTTTAGAAGAATTACTAAATAAGAAAAATTAGTAAAATTAATTAAATAAAATAGTATATTATTTAGTATTATTATGTAATATTTTAAGATTATTTTTGAGAACAATAGTGGGATTCCTGAAACTGATTTTGATTTGCTTTTGATTTGATTTTGATTATGATAATCAGCTGTTCGCAGCTGCTCCATACAAAATTTTGTGTGTGACCAAAGAAAGTACGGAAATGACGGTCACACTAAAAGTTTTAGCATAATCAGCTCCGAAGCTGATTTTGATTTTGATTATCTTGCTGTGAGACCGTTCACCCTTGTGTGACCGTTTACTACGTAGAAAACTAGTGGCAACACTTGGTGTTTATTACACTTATTTGAAAATGGAATACTTTGTTTGCATTCTGCAATTTTATAATAAATTACTGAATTATTTAAAGTCTTAAATATGTTTTAGAATTTGAAGAGAAAGACGACCAGTATCTTGAAGTGGACGGAGCCACTATTTGGCAAGGCTGCCAGATGTTTTAAAAATCAGAAGCAAATCAAAATCAAATCAGTGCGCAAAAAAGGTCATTCCGTTAACTGATTTTGATTTTCTAAAAGCAAATCAAAATCAGTTTCAGGAATCCCTATAATGGTGAATCATCGCTAGCAACAATTGATATCTCTTAGAAAAAAAAAACATTAAAAATTGATATTTGTCCAAGGAAACTAAATTATTAGCCTCTTGCCTCTTTCACTAAATACAGTCTACGTCCAGCATGTTAACACAAATCTTAATGTCTAAACGATCTATGTAGGTATGTATGTATGTACCATGCTATGTATCAGGATTATTGACACGTTTTATTTTATTACTCTTAATAAAAATGGTTTTCCTTATTTTTTGACTTTTTTTAATTTTGTCTTGTTTTCATCCTGTTTTTCGACAGGTTATTGGCAAAACCCTAAAAATATTTGTTTATAAACATAATTAACTTAGTCGCTTGTTTCCATTTTTAACACAAATTTTTCCATAATAGCATTAAGCCTTTTTCGTTCCTTCAATTGTTGATGCATCAGATCAGCTATTTGTGTGCCCATAGCTAATAATGCCTCTGTATTTGCTTCTGTACGTTGTGCATTTAATCTTGTCTGTCTGTTCAGATCGCGAAGCTCTTTGGCGATGTCCATGAATGCGCTGCTCTCACCATGCAGTGCACTACTAAAACTATCATGCTCTATTTTTCGTTTCTTTACTGCGCTTGTGTTTTCAACCTTAATTGCAGAAGTCGGAATGTATACAGATTCGCATGATTCATTATCTTCCTCTTCCTCCTCTTGGTCAGGCTCTTCTAAAAAATATAATTATTACGGCCAAATCCTCATACATACTATATATTATTACTACCATTTTCAGACAACTCTTCGTCGTGATCCCTTTTAATGTCCTGCAACTGAACATTAGTGTTGGACTGGTTACGCGCTTTATTTTTTGATTTGGAATCCACCATAACGTCTGCCATTTCATAGAGATCCGTGATTGTGGCGACAGCATCTTCTAGCGGCGACAATGCGTCTTGGTATAAAGAACTTTTACTCGTGGCACTTGTTTCCAGCTTGTTGTTGGTAATTTTCCTGCGAATGCCCAGTTTCCAGTCCTTCCATACCTTCAAGTTACAATTATAGTTTAGGGTAAAAAGTATAAATGTACTAATACTAACTCGTTTCCATTCAGTGGCATCTTTAACTGGTGGTCCAACACTGTTTAACTCTTTGCTCAATCTTTTCCAAGCGGCTTCAGTAGTCGCCTTGTCCCCTTTACGACCTTTTGCTATTTGTGGATGCCTTTCCATAAATGCTACAAAAATTGCATCTTGCTGAGCTGTTCTGTGTTTGCCCCTGTAATTCCATAAAAGTTTATAACATTGTTAAAGGATTTTAAAAAGTTATGTTTACATGCTGCTGCTTTTATCAATTTTCTTGCAGTGCGGTAAATTATTTTTGTTTATGTATGTATACACGTTTGCCACACTTGGCGTTTTTGCGCTAAAATGGTCGCTTTTTTAAGTGCCTATGTCTATTCTGGGCGCCACAGGAATCGAAACCAACTGAAAACTTTGGTTGGTTATATATTATAGGTAGAATTTTGCTCAATTTAAATTTCCAATATATTTGAATAAACATATTTTCAAAAATTATAAATGTTTTCATTCATAACTTTTACCATTACAAAATCTCTGTTAAATTTGGAGTACAATATGCCATTCGGTGTTAACGTGCAAAACCGTCTCGAACACTAGAGCTGCCAGCTAGTTTTGAAATAATTTACACTTATCCGGAGTCTATAATACTTCACTATATTTTGCTGCTTTTGATGTTGAGCGAATATAAAAAATTTTAAATGAAGTTAACATAATTGAACACATGAACTGTGTAGTGCGTATTAAATGAAATTACTGCAGCACACATTTTTTTATTGAGTGGCAACGTGTACTGCTGAAGATATGTGTGAATGAAAGTCGAAGAATGGTGCCAAAATAAGATTCATAAAATTGCTTTAAATTTCATTTTTATTTTAATGCTATTTGATCCACAGGGGAAAATATTGTTCATCGTCATGCTGTCTAGTGTTTCTAGCAAAATGCTCCTGTTTTCTTCAGCCAACTTTTCTTTTCGCAATTGGTCAATGGCCTTGCAAGAGAATCAAATTTTATTTTGAAACTTTAGCAGTTCTCAAATGTAAACCGCTATTTGCCATTCACAGAAAAAACAAAACACTACTAAAACGAACTCAAGGTTGCCACACAACTTAACAGTTTTGGTAAACAAATTATTTGAATTTTTTTCAAATAAAAATTAAAAGCGATTGGTCTTAAAAGTGTTGATAATACTAATATTTTGTTATCGACTTCGAAGACGTAGATAAAAACAAAAATACATTTTAGCACATTATTTTTTGAAAACGGTGGCAACGTTTTTTGGCCAGTCTCAAAGTTTTGTGGCGCCTACGGTTTGATTTGAGATATTTGCGAACCCGCTCGAACCAAAATGCCTAGAGTTTTCTGTGGCACCCCCGTATATGTCAATAAATTAACATGCAAAAACTAGCTTAAGTTAAATTAAACTTCCAGCAATAAATAATGTAATTGAAGTCATTTTTTTCTGTTGGGCCTACTTTTAGCTTCATATGTCTGTGCAAGCGAGCTTATTCATTATTTGGCTCATCAATTTCGCGCTTCTATTCAAAAATTTTGTTCGCCTCTAAGCTCGACAAAGGCAAGAAATAACACCACTACACTGATATAAAAATTATTTTATCAATAAACATTATAGGGATTCCTGAAACTGATTTTGATTTGATTTTGATTTGATTTTGATTATGACAATCAGCTGTTCGCAGCTGTTCCATACAAAATTTTGTGTGTGACCAAAGAAAGTACGGAAATGACGGTCACACTAAAAGTTTTAGCATAATCAGCTCCGAAGCTGATTTTGATTTTGATTATCTTGCTGTGAGACCGTTCACCCTTGTGTGACCGTTTACTATGTAGAAAACTAGTGGCAACACTTGATGTTTATTATAGCTATTTGAAAATGAAATACTTTTTAAGCTTTCTGCAATGTTATAATAAATTACTGAATTATTTAAAGTTTTAAATATGTTTTAGAATTTGAAGAGAAAGGGGAAAAGTGTCATGACAAGGCTGCCAGATGTTCTGAAAATCAAAAGCAAATCAAAATCAAATCAGTGCGCAAAAAAGGTCATTCCGTCAACTGATTCTGATTATCTAAAAGCAAATCAAAATCAAATCAAAATCAGTTTCAGGAATCCCTATATTAATTTTGATAGATTATTTTTATAACAACAAATTCTCCAACAAAACTGGAATTTGTTTTTCCCTGTTGCCGCTTTCTGTTATTAACATAACGAATAAGAAGGAAAGTTCAAATGGTCGCAAAAAAGCTAAGCTAAAACACGCTTAAACTGGTCGGTGCAAATTAATGTACTAGATTTGCCGTGGTCGTCGATAGTAGTAGCAGCATATATGTACATATGTATGTACATACTCACATATACTAACACTTACACATGCAAATATAGTCGCAAATACAAACAATAACCAATACTCATACAGTAATTCATACTCACAATCAAAAACCACGCATACGCCCTATTAGCCGCGTACTCTGTGGCTTCCCGCCTCCCCCAGCCAACTGCCTAGTAAACAAAATTGATTGTCCAATATCTCCGGTGTTTATTATCCGATTGGGCTGCAAATCGCACCAAACATTCAAAGCATCTTAAGTTTTATGCATGCAAAATAAATCCAACTTAAACTGTATATGCTAAGAACATTTTTGTAAATTTGATGGGAAGGGGGATGAGATATCAAATTAAAAAAATGAACTTGGCCTGCCTATGTAATACACGAACCAAACAAAAAAAGAATTGAATCTCTAGCTCATATAGTTTCTGAGATCTCGGTGTTCATACGGACGGACAGACAGACAGACAGACAAACGGACAGACATGGCCAAAAAGTACCCAACAACAACAATGTTCAATGCAACTTGCCAACGAACATCGTAGGCATCCATCCATCGGCGGGTGATGCAAATTTCTCAACTGAAGGGTACATTGGTCATTCAACACCATACATATATTTTTACCTCTTCCGTCTGAACTGCATATGGTAAACAAGAAAGTGCATCAGAAACAGAATTTTTAAAACTGCCCCATTGTCTCAAGTGCAAGTGCAGACAGACCGCACATGGCATAAATAATTTTGATTAGGATGACCAGCTGAGTCGATATAACCATGTCTGTCTGTCCGTGAGTATGAACGCGTCGATCACATATACAGCTGGAGATACCATACGCATATCACGTAAATAACGGCGCGGCGGCGTCGTCGTTCGGCGTCATAACATAACCTTTTCGGGACTAATGGGACAAAATGTCCCAGTAATGTTTTGTTGCCCACTTTAAACTTATTTGAATAATATGACCCACTAAAAATATGTATCGGGATTATATGGCTCAGGACAAAATGACAATTTCAGATTTTTCAAATATCCAAACATAATTTATTTTTAACCACCTTTCAAAATATGCAAGGACGTTTTCTGTACCTATATTGCATTTTGAAAAATAAAAACTGTCGGATTCAACCGACAGTAGGAGACCCTGTACTTTCCTTTGCACACACACACGCTAACAAACACTCACACATGCACACATATCGTAAAGTCGCACGCAACCACACATACGCTCGCGCTGCTCCCCCCTTACCTAGTGCAGGGAATTGAATTTTGAATATCTCCGGTGTTTATTATCCGATTGAGCCACAATTCAACAGATAAAGATTATCATAAGATTATTATCGTATGCCAAAGCACAAGTTTGTATCTTTAAAATTGTGGGTGTGGTAGTTTTTCGCGGTTTTTGGGGGAGGAGGAGAGAACTATCAAAAATCGAACACAAACTTGATCTGCTTGCACTATAGGGGCATCTAACTGCCAAATATGATGTCTCTAGCTCTTACAGTTTACGGGATCTAGGTGTTCATACAGACGGACGGACGGACGGACAGATGGACATGGCTAGATCGACTCAGCTCGTCGTCCTGATCAAGAATATATATACTTTGTGGGGTCTGCCACGCCTCCTTCTGTCTGTTACATAAATTTCGGACTTGCACAAACCTAATAGACCCTTTGTACTTTTTTAAAGTACAGGGTCTAAAAAGTTCGTAAAAGATATCGCTAACGATAGTTACGCGAAACAAAAACGGGCAAAACGTTCGCGAAGATCCTCGTTTACGATCAGAAAACTATTCGCCCGTCGCTCAGTTTATGGCAGTGAAAGTTTCGAACGTGATAGCTCGTAAAAGATTCGTTAGCGAGCCTTTTTCGATATTTTTTGCGAATCATATGAGAAGTCGTTTATCTATTTATTTAATGTCGACTAAGGTCAGTCGACAGATTACATTTAATTTAAATTTAATAGAAAGAATTAAAAGGTACAAATAAAAATAAGACTAAATTTAAATCTAAATCTGGGGTTAAAAGAAACGTAAAAATTCAAATGAGAGGTCCAGCATTTGCTGCATGGATTGGGGAAAACCCAGAAAAACCCAATCAGACTAATGTTAATGGTTAATTGTTAAAAGTGTTAAGATTTGACAGATAAGTAAGGATGGAAAGCTTGACGACATGAATGGGGGTGGAATAGTCGAATACTCTATAGAGACGGTTAAAATCACTGCAGAGTATCCGAAAAGGTTCATGCAAGGAAAAGTTAGTACTACAAAAGTTTAAAGTTAATGGAGTAAAGTTGCGTGAGGTACGAAGTGGAACACAGAAATTGACTCTGCCAAGTAAACTTAAAGAATCTATTTCTCCACGCAACAGTCTAACTACAAACAAAACGCCTAACATTGTACGACGGCTGGACAAAGATGAAAGGTTTATAAGAAGGAGCCTACTATTGTACGATTGTAGAGAAACACCAGAAACCCAGTTAAAGCCTCAAAGAGCAAAAAGTATAAATTTCTTTTGTACAGATTCAATTTTGTCCTGACGGATTCAATAAATACTAAATATAGTTTTAAATTTGATTTTTTATTTGCTAAACATAATGTCTTATTTTATCTTATATCTATAAAGTTATTTGCCGCCAGGAGCTACGAACAAATTTGTCGCAAGACACATTTCTGAAGACTTTAAAAGAACCGCAATCTGTATAAGGAGACAGTAAAAAAGAATTAAAATACATATACGAGATAAATATATATTATTAGAGTACATACAACATTCTTCAAAACGCCTTCTTTCTGCAGGGTATGCTATAAGAGAATTAAATAAATATATCAGGACAGGGATAATCAAAAGTACTAAATTTATTACTTATCGTCGAATTTATAGAAATTTTAAGCACTGCCAAAAAGGAACAAACGAGAGAACGGCAAGCAAAATACAACAACAACGCATCGGTTGCATTTTTTCCTTGGTTCGTGTGTCGTCAAATATATAAAACAAACTTGATCTGCTTGCACTATAGGGGCATCTAACTGTCAAATATGATGTCTCTAGCTCTTATAGTTTACGAGATCTAGGTGTTCATACAGACGGACAGACGGACAGACAGACAGACGGACGGACGGACAGACGGCCATGGCTATATCGATTTAGCTCGTCGTTCTGATCAAGAATATATATACTTTGTCTGCCACGCCTCCTTCTGCCTGTTACATACATTTCTGAGTTGCACAAACCTAATACTACTCTTTTAAAGTACAGGGTCTAAAAAATTTAAAACAAAAAAAAATTAAAATTAGTACTCCCCACACAGCCGGAATCGAACCGCGACCTACACAGTTTTAAGTCCAACGCTCCACGCACTAGGCTACAGTTTTATTTATAATTTATTTTTAGCGTGTGTGTGTGAGAAGGAAAGTTCAGGGTCGGTTGAATCCGACTGTAGCTTTCCGAGTTTTTTATTTAAATGAAAAGTAAATTATTTAAACAAAATAATAAGGAATACTTAAAAATATATGTATATGTGCAAATCCGCCAAATGGTCAACCGGGAGCGAAAATGAAAATCTTCATAATCATCGTATTTTTGTGTAAAAAAAAAAATATCAAATATCATAAAGAAATGTCAAAATTTTCATAATACAATGAATCAATACCATATCTATGAGGATATTGGCCTAAAAACTGAAAAAACGGTAATTTCTTCACTTTTAGCTACTTTTAAAGGCATTTTTATATTTAATTATTTCGCAATGAAAACATATGATGTGTTTGCACTTTTTCTACCAAATCTCTTTACTGTAATCTAATATAAAGGAAATATGAAGTTATTCATAAAAGAAGTAGATGTAAAAAAAAAAAAAACTCGGAAAGCTACAGTCGGTTTCAACCGACAGTAGGAGACCCTGTACTGTCCTTCGCACACGCTAACGAACACGAACACATGCACACATAGCGCAAAGTTGCATGCAACCACACATACGCTCGCGCTGCTCCCCACTTACCTAGTACAGGGAATTGAATCTTGAATATGTGTGTTTATTATGCGATTGAGCCACAATTCACAGCACAGATAGAGATTATCATAAGATTATCGTATGCCAAAACACAAGTTTGTATCTTTAAAATTGTGGGTGTGGTAGTTTTTCGCGGTTTTTGGGGGAGGAGGAGAGAACTATCAAAAATCGAACACAAACTTGATCTGCTTGCACTATAGGGGCATCTAACTGCCAAATATGATGTCTCTAGCTCTTACAGTTTCCGAGATCTAGGTGTTCATACAGACGGACGGACGGACATGGCAAGATCGACTCAGCTCGTCGTTCTGATCAAGAATATATATACTTTGTGGGGTCTGCCACGCCTCCTTCTGCCTGTTACATACATTTCGGACTTGCACAATCTTAATAGACCCTTTTGTACTTTTTTAAAGTACAGGGTCTAAAAAATTGATAAAATTATTTAAAAGGATAAAAATTAATAATTAAAATTGGAAATTTGATACTTTTTGATACTTTGTGGGGTCTGCCACACCTCCTTCTGCCTGCTACATACATTTCTCAGTTGTACAAACTTAATAGACCCTTTTGTAATTTTTTAAAGTACAGGGTCCAAAAATTTAATGCACAAACCGAAACTTTATATCGTTGCACCGAATGATACCGGTACTTCATTTCGGTTCCGATACGGTTTTTTCGGTCCCAAATATAAAGGTTCTGAACCGATACAAACATTTCGGTTCCGGTTTCGGTACAGGTTGTATCAACAGACTTTTCATCTGTAATGCCCATAAACTGTAATTGTCCAATTTCTCTAACAAATATTTTGAACTCATCTTGTCCACATTATACTTTCGAATTAACCGAGTCTCTTTGTTTTAATCTTATCGATTATTGCGTGTACAACCTATTCGGTGTAATGTTTATTTAAAAATGTATATATTCGCTGAACGCAGCAGATCAAATTCAGAACAACGTATAAAGGAAAAAGAATAACGCACCATTATTTTTGTACACATAATAAAATAAGAGGATACATTGACATACTACATAGACATACATGAATATTTCAACACAAATTTTATAAGCTATTCAATTTTTAATAAGCTTGACCAAGTATAAAATAAGCTAACCTGGAAACACTGCAGTAGAGTAGAGTTCCTCTATATGGCAGCCATCTGCATCACATAAATTAAAGTTAAGACTCATCGCCTAGGAAGACTCAAATTTGCGGGCTAATTTTTGTTGTATGTAGTAGAGTTGTATCGTTTTGGATCTTTCGAATTGGACGAACGAACTAAATCTCTGAATATAGTTCACTGGCCTTACTGCAAATTGAATGAACGAACTAAATATTTGAATTAAACTAAAAAGTACAACTATAGAATATAGATGAATAGATGACTATTTAGTCATATGCATTCTACATCTTAAAACCTTTGATTATTTTTGGACCTACGTATTTTGCAACTTTCATTCAATTAAAAAACTCGGAAAGCTACAGTCGGATGCAACCGACAGTAGGAGACCCTGTACTTTCCTTTGCACACACACACGCTAACACTCACACAAGCACACATAGCGCAAAGTCGCATGCAACCACATATACGCTCGCGCTGCTCCCCCCTTACCTAATGCAGGGAATTGAATCTTGAATATCTCCGGTGTTTATTATCCGATTGAGCCACAATTCACAGCACGGATAAAAATTATCATAAGAATTTCGTATGCCAAAACACAAGTTTGTATCTTTAAAATTGTGGGCGTGGCAGTTTTTCGCGGTTTTTGGGGGAGGGGGGGGAGGTATCAAAAATCTAAAACAAACTTGATCTGCTTGCGCTATAGGGGCATCTAACTGCCAAATATGATGTCTCTAGCTCTTACAGTTTCCGAGATCTAGGTGTTCATACGGACGGACAGACAGACGGACAGACGGACAGACAGACGGACAGACAGACGGACAGACGGACATGGCTAGATCGACTC
Source organism: Liodrosophila aerea (assembly GCA_035045005.1). Classification (NCBI taxonomy): domain Eukaryota; kingdom Metazoa; phylum Arthropoda; class Insecta; order Diptera; family Drosophilidae; genus Liodrosophila; species Liodrosophila aerea. Next base: position 140,128 of record JAWNNL010000548.1, read on the forward strand.
AGCTCGTCGTCCTGATCAAGAATATATATACTTTATGGGGTCTGCCACGCCTCCTTCTGCCTGTTACATACACTTCGGACTTGCACAATCTTAATAGACCCTTTTGTACTTTTTTAAAGTACAGGGTCTAAAAACTTGGGGCTTAATATGTAAGTAGCTATTGGCTACCTAAGTCTATTCTGAAAATTTCAGCTTGATTGGACAATAAACAATGGAGTTATTCGAAATTCAATTAATTAGTATTGGGAAGGGGGGAAATCAAAACAATGCTCGCATGCCAGATGAACTGTGTATACGTGTAATATACGTTTGAGCATCGATATGCTGCCATATTCGTTTAAAATAGCGCGGGTACATACGTACATTTAAACACATACATACATATGTACATCAGTACATACATACATACATATATACATATAACCATACATTCGAATATACATACATTTAAACAAATGTATATACGAATGTATGTTTGCATGACTGTACATGTATATATGTACATGTTTAAATGTACATGCATACATTAGTACATACATATTTACGTACATACATTATACATTCATTCATACATTCATTAATACATGTATGCATACATATACATACATTCATGCGTACATACATACATTTAAACATATGTACATGAATAGATACATACATACATATATTTAATACATACATAATCATTTTTTCATATATGCGTACATATGTACATCAGGACATATCTACATACGTAAATGTATACATATAAACATATGTATATACGAATGTATGTTTGTATGTGGGTACATATGTATGTACTGTTTTACATATGTATGTATGCATGTAGATATGTATGTACTGATGTACATAAGTATGTATGTACTGATGTACATATGTATGTATGCAATTATATACTTCAGTACATACATATTTATGTACATACATCATACATTCATTCATACATGTATGTACATTCATGCGCACATACATACATTTAAACATATGTACAAGCATAGATATGTACATACATATATTGAAACATATTTATGTACATACATTTAAACATGTGCACATACATGCATACATATGTACATATGTATAGTGAAAACTGTACAGCTATGTATTACCCCTGCATCCTCTGCAGACACTGCCAAATAATAATTTCTATAAAACAACTATATCTTAATATTTTTATTGCATATCGGTGTTATATTATATATATATTCAAAGAACATATACGATATAGTTTTTATCTTGCCATTGTTTTTAGACTCTGTATTTTAAAAAAGTACAAAAGGGTCTATTAGGTTTGTGCAATTCAGAAATATATATGTAACAGGCTGAAGGAGGCATGGCAGAACCCACAAAGTATATATATTCTTGCTCAGGACGACGAACTGAGTCGATATAGCCATGTCCGACTGTCTGTCTGAGACTTGAACACCGAGATCTCGGAAACTATAAGAACTAGAGACTCAATTCTTTTTAGGCTCTGTACTTTAAAAAAGTACAAAAGGGTCTATTAAGTTTGTGCAATTCAGAAATATATATGTAACAGGCTGAAGGAGGCGTGGCAGAGCCCACAAAGTATATATATTCTTGAGCTGAGTCGATATAGCCATGTCCGTCTGTCTGAGTCTTGAACACCGAGATCTCGGAAACTATAAGAACTAGAGATGCAATTCTTTTTAGGCTCTGTACTTTAAAAAAGTACAAAAGGGTCTATTAAGTTTGTGCAATTCAGAAATATATATGTAACAGGCAGAAGGAGGCGTGGCAGAACCCACAAAGTATATATATTCTTGAGCTGAGTCGATATAGCCATGTCCGTCTGTCTGAGACTTGAACACCGAGATCTCGGAAACTATAAGAACTAGAGACTCAATTCTTTTTAGGCTCTGTACTTTAAAAAAGTACAAAAGGGTCTATTAAGTTTGTGCAATTCAGAAATATATATGTAACAGGCAGAAGGAGGCGTGGCAGAACCCACAAAGTATTTATATTCTTGATCAGGACGACGAACTGAGTCGATATAGCCATGTCCGACTGTCTGTCTGAGACTTGAACAACGAGATCTCGGAAACTATAAGAACTAGAGACTCAATTCTTTTTAGGCTCTGTACTTTAAAAAACTACAAAAGGGTCTATTAGTTTATGCAACTCAGAAATATATGTAACAGGCAAAAGGAGGCGTGGGGAAGGAGTCGTTAGGGAACTCTGCCGCCTGTTTAATGGCGACGCCGAGCACACAACCATGGGCATTTTCATTGGGGGTTGGCGTTCTCGCGAAGCGAGAACGCAGGGGGCGAAGCCCCCTAGTTACGGATAAAACTCTTAATTAGACATCGATATCGGCACTTCGAGAGAAATTATGGCCTTAAGACAGAATGGGGTGCATTTGAACCTGAATTGAAAAAAAAAAAAAGAATAGGGTTCATGCGAAACCTTTTAGAAAAGGTTCTCAAAAATCGAGAAAAATATACTGAATATAAAAAAAATTTTCCACCAAACGGTTCTTGTTTAAATGATGGGTGTCTTATGATAACGAAACACCAAAAAGTCGCATCAAAACGTGCTTTCAGTAAAAAAAACTCGGAAAGCTACAGTCGGACGCAACCGACAGTAGGTGACCCTGTACTTTGATTTGCCCTGGGAGTCCATAATAGCAGCAGCATATATGTACATTCTCACATACACATACACATGCACTTATACACACACACATACACTTATTTATACAAATATATACTAAAATACAAACAATAACCAATACTCCTACAGAAATTCAAACTCACAATCAAAAATCACGCATACGCCCTAGTGGCCGCGTACGCTGTGGTTCCCCCCCTCCCCTACCCAAATGCCTAGTACTGAAAATTGTTTGTCCAATATCTTCGGTGTTTATTATCCGATTGGGCTGCAACTCGCACCAAACATGCAAAGCATCTAAAGCTTTAATCGTGCAAAAAATGAATCCAGTGACTCTAAAACTGTATATACTAAGAACATTTTTGTAAATTTGAGGGGGAGGGGGATGAGATATCAAATTAAAAACATAAACTTGGAATGCCTATGTAATACACGAACCAAAAAAAAAAAAAATTACGTCTCTAGCTCTTATAGTTGCCGAGATCTCGGTGTTCATACAGACGGACGGACAGACGGACAGACAGACAGACGGACAGACGGACATGGCTAGATCGACTCAGCTCGCCGTCCTGATCAAGAATATATATACTTTGTGGGGTCTGCCACGCCTCCTTCTGCCTGTTACACACAAATGTCATTTGCACAAACTTAATAGACCCTTTTGTACTTTTTTAAAGTACAGGGTCTAAAAATTCACGTGAAAAATAGTTCAATGGAAAAACGCAAAATTCTAACGGTGAATTCAAAGCTCAGATGTATACCTGATGTTATTGAAAAAAATTACGGCTTTACAAACCTTTAATCACCAGATATAAGCCGTCAAAGTTATAATTCAAGAGTGTCTTATGAATATGAAACAGACTGTAGTATACCAAGTAATTAAGTATAACAAACTAAATTGACGTCACGAATTGCGCAGATATTTAATAAATGAGGTGAGTTGGAAGGGAAACTGGTGTGATACTAGTTTGGACAAGGAGCTGCTCCATTTGCTGCAATATGTTGTCCAGTAACTAATGAATTTATGTTGTTGGCGTGCACTGCTTTAAACTGTTATGTGGTCTACTTGAGCAACATTTCTTACCACGTCTACCGCCCCTTTTCTATCAATAGTGGCATGCATTCAGCAAGTTGATCTCTGTGTGCAACATTACAGAACTCGACTGTATGCCAAAGGGCATGGCGCATACATAGTGCCACAAAGTTTACGATAGGAATAAATGTGAAACATATTATGCGTGCTCAGATTTTTAGTTCTTTATTCATTAGCATTCATAGTAACAGTCCACATTCTCTTACACATAAATCCTGATCATATACTGAAAAGAAACTAAGTTTAACCTAAGTTTATTTACGCTATTAGGGAATAATTGCTTGTATAAGTGTAGTAAACCTAGATGTAGAAAGGTAGTGTATTTCTGGAAAAAGATGCTGTTAACCAGATTTACAGTGTACATCTAGAAGCAGCGGTTGTAACAGAAACTCAAAAAGCATATACTTCAGCTTATTCTATACACAACAAAAGTCACTTCAAGCTACAGCAGACTATGGGACAATATTAAATTCTTAACACAAAAGTGGGGCGTAGCTAATGGCGGGGGTGGAAACGGTGACTGCACTTTGTTTTGAGTTGACAGACGTCTGGACTGAGTTCTTTATATGACGGGATTTTTAAAAAGCTTGTGTACCATAGATGTTCTCATTAGCCAGTCCTTTGGTAATTTAATTTGAATACGAGCCAAAGCTACCGTACAGAAACAACTTATAAAGCCATAACTTAGCAGTGGAAAGAAGTGAAAAAACAAGTGTTGGGAAGTGAAGGTGTTCTAGTGTAGGAGCTGGGATGTACATCTTGTTGGGTTTGCATTCTTTGTAGGCTCATCATAATTGCAGGCAAGTAGGAACTATGTATGTATATAGATGTGACGCATGTTCTCTCAGGGTCGACGACTGCAATGTGGACGGCATTCCTGTGCATAATTTAAATTCCAGAGCATAAGCGCGTTTAAAGTTCAAAAATTGTTTGTTTCCTGGTCCACTGGCAGTATGTGCTTGTGTTGGGTTCTACTAGCTATTTAAATTACATTTGTTTACAATAATTTAAAACAGAGTGATATTTTATTCTCTACGGGTGTAATTAAAAATACATATCAAAATGTTATTCATTTGGTCCCTGGTAATAAAATAAATTTGAAGCAAACGATTATGTTAAAATGCTACAGTTGTAGTTGAGTAATTATAATTGACTCACATGTTAAGCTCAGGGGAAATAAATTAACGGCTACTCTGCTCTCGCACCCAATACAATCCTCACACCTATCACTACCCACACAGCAATCGCAAACAACAATAAACACAAAATCTAATGGAATGGTTGAATCACATGAAATCAGCTGTTCAGTTGTCTGCGCGGCGTTGCCACCTGACTGTACGCGCACAATGCTGCGTGCGTAGTGCGCATGAATAGTATTTCCAGGGGATAAAAGAATACAATTCCAAGCGAGGATTCTGGCACATACATAATCATTCGAAAAACTCTCTCACAGTACACGACGAGCTATCAAATCGCATTGAGTTTCGGTTCGCATCAAAAGAGCCGCGTTAAGAGATTTGCAAATTCATAATTTGTGCATTGTGCGTTCAGCAAAAAAAAGCTTGCAACAAGCCTCCAAAGTCAAATAAATATACGGGGTGATGAAATAAAATGTATTATTAATAGCATAATCGTTTGTTGATTGAGTTAATTAATTTTAGTATTTTTTCATATTGTTTAAAAGTTAACGTCTTCATTAGCTCTGTCAGTGGAAGTGTTTGGCAACTCTATCAATTGTTTTGACAGTTAATGCTCTCTTTGTGCTCTCTCGTCTAATCAGTGGCTCGGTGCTGCTGAAAATGTTTCGTGTTGCGTTTAGTCCCGTCCGAATTGTTTTTGAAATATATTAATTGTTTCTATTATTTGTTAAACTGCTAAAGTCAATAAAATTGTACAATGCAGCACGCGTTTTCTCATCGCGTGAGAGTGTAATGAAATGTTTGCTGCTTGCAAAATATTGTGGTTGTCGTTGTCGCCGTCGCTGCCGCTGTTGGCGGCGAATTCGTCGCACCAGCAAATAATAGTTTACATATAATTTAATGGTTTGATATGGTTTAAAGAAGTGAATAAAAATATGCGTCTAGCGTTAAATATGTGTGTGCTTAGTTTGTAGAAGTGATATGTGTACGGAAAAGTCTCGTGTAAAGACTTCGGAGACAATAACAAAAGAGAGAACGAGCACCAAAGCGAGGGAGAGACAGCGAGAAGAGAGCGCAGCAGCATTAGTGCAACAACAAAAAGGAAATTAACAAAATGCACTCGGATTAAATGCAAGAAACTCAAAAAGCAGCGCTTACGCCTCTAGCTCCACCTTCCCATCCGTAAGCAACCAAACAATCGAATCTACATAGACCAAACACCCAAGTAGCTCTACCTACTGCATCCGTTGCAGCTACTACGGCAGCTACCCGCTGAATATTCAGCTGGACTTGCCAGTATGCAGGCGAAGAAGCGTTATATTCTCGTATTTGTCTCATGCGCATTTCTTGCCTATTGCTACTTTGGTGGCTACAGGCTGAAAGTGGCACCTCATCGACCACGCCGTGCCCAGCATGAGTCGGCCAAGGATGGTGGAGTTCAACCCTACGCACAACTTCCCAGTTTTATAAGCTACGAGCACCGAAAACCACTCTTCAACGACTCGGCAGTGGAAGCACCAGCTGCTACTGCTGGTGCTACTACAGTGTCTTCTTCCCCCTTTAAAGGGAGACATTCAGCAACAGCGTGTCGCATGGAGACGTGTTTCGATTTTACAAAATGTTATGATAAATTTTTAGTATATGTTTACCCGCCAGAACCTTTAAATTCATTGGGATCTGCTCCTCCCAGCTCGGCCAATTATCAAAAAATTCTCACTGCCATACAGGAGTCACGATATCACACCAGCGATCCCGCCGTCGCCTGCCTCTTTGTGCTAGGCATCGATACGCTGGACCGTGACTCCCTCTCCGAGGATTATGTTCGTAATGTGCCATCGCGTCTCGCTCGTCTGCCATATTGGAACAATGGACGGAACCACATTATCTTCAATCTGTATTCAGGCACCTGGCCGGACTATGCAGAACATTCGTTGGGTTTTGATGCCGGTGAAGCTATACTTGCCAAGGCCAGCATGAGTGTGCTCCAAATGCGTCACGGATTCGATATCAGCATTCCGCTCTTTCACAAGCAATTCCCCTTGCGTGCCGGAGCCACTGGATCCGTGCAATCCAACAATTTTCCAGCAAACAAAAAGTATTTGCTGGCTTTCAAGGGCAAGCGGTAAGTTCATTTTGGATCTGGATAGAAACATTAGTAATATTTAATTATGGTTTTCGCTTCCATTAATTAGTATCATCAAGCCACCAGCTCGGTTTGTGTTAGATGAATAGACTCTCAATTCAAAGAATTCATGCAATTTCAAGACGGTAGCCAACAAAATCCCACCAAGATCTATCCGATTTCAAGATAATAGCGAATGGATCTGTTGCAAGTAATGAGTAAGACTTTGAGTAGTACCAAAACACCCATCTGATAAATTAAATAAAATTATATACTAAAAAACAAAGAAAATTGTTATTTTAATTTTATAGCCCAATGAAATTATAATAATAATGAATAATTAGTTATATTTGCAAAAGAACAATATGTCAGTTAGTTTTGAGTGGAGTTATATATATGAATATAAATATCTTTTACAACTTCATATAAAAACAGCTGTAAAAAACTCGGAAAGCTAGAGTCGGATGCAACCGACAGTAGGAGACCCTGTACTTTCCTTTGCAGCAGCTAAAGCTATAAAAAATCTGACACAAACTTGATCTGCTTGCACTATTGGGGCATCTAACTGCCAAATATGATGTCTCAAGCTCTTACAGTTTACGAGATCTAGATGTTCATACAGACGGACGGACAGACGGACTTAGCTATATCGACTCAGCTCGTCGTCCTGATCAAGAATATATATACATACTTTGTAGGGTTTGCTGCTCTTGCTTCTGCCTGTTACATACATTTCTGAGTTTCACAAACTTAATAGATCCTTTTGTACTTTTTACAAGTACAGGGCTTTTTAATTTTTGGTTTTTTATTGTTGTCAATGTCTGGCCACACTGTGACAAAGAGTTGAAAGAGGGGCAGTTCCGTATATCAATGCTTTTCTATAAATTGTGAGTACACATTTCGGCTGATCATAATAATAGGTACAGTCTCCGTTTCTCATAAATATCAAGTGAATAATTTAGAAAAGGTAAATTTCTTATAGCTGCTGTGAATAAAGATAATTATTTTAATTTTTTTATATATTATATTTTTTTATATTATTATTTTTTTTAGGCAAAATGGGTCGAAATTCTCATTGCACTAAAGAAGAAGCTCGATTGGTTCTTCATCTTAAAAAAGAAGGCCAATCTTTACGAGCCATTGCCAAATTAATGAACAGGTCTCATAATTTTGTTACAAATGCATTAGAAAGGAAACCAAGACAGGAAACCCGTGGAAGGCCACAAAAAACAACGGAAACCCTTGACCACTACATAGTATCTTTAAGCAAAAAGGACCCATTTAAGTCGTCGAAGGCTATTGCATCAGAAATTGGGAATTCAGTTAGTGCTCCAACTATCCGAAGACGACTACAAGATGCCAACCTACCAGGAAGAATTGGCAGAAAGGTTCCACTTATGCGCAAAAAAAATATCACCATGACGTAAACTTTTGTAAGGGACCATAAAGACTGGGTAGGATGCATCGGGGAGAAAAAGTGGAGAAACATTTTATGGAGCGATGAAACCAAGATAAATATGTTTGGGAATGATTGTGAAAGGAATGTTCGACGCCCTAATGGAACGGAATTTCATCCACGGTTTACAAAAAAAAAGAAGTAAAACATGGAGGTGGCAATATAATGGTATGGGGTTGCTTTTCCTCGTACGGCGTTGGTCCAATTTTTCAGACTACGAACAGAATGACGGCTGAAGAATACAAATCCATATTAGAAACAGTTATGGTACCATATGCTGAGTAAAATATGCCATTGCGTTGGGTATTTCAGCAAGATAATGATCTTAAACACACATCAAAGCTTTTATCCAAATTCTTCAAGGACCAAAAAGTTGACGTCCTGAAGTGGCCAAGCCAATCCCCCGACTTAAACCCCATATAAATCTTGTGGGAAGATTTAAAAAAGAAATTGGCAAAGTATTCATTTTCAAATAAGCAAAAATAATGGAAAGGTGTTCAAAAAGTGTGGTATGAGACACCAGTAGAAACCTGCCAGGCTCTTATTAAAAGTATGCAAAAAAACATAAGAGAAGTGACCAAAAATAGAGGTGGATACACTGGATACTAAGTTAGTAAATACTAATTCAGCAAAAAAAAAACATAAAATAGAAATTAAAATTTTTTTTCTTACAAACACATGAAGTGTACCTATTATTATGATCAGGCTGAAAACGTATCTAAGACACAAAATGATCTCCTTTCTTTTATATTATTATCCTATGTTTTAATTAAGTTTATTTTATTAAAAAGAAATAGTTAAAGAACTAATGAGACCAAATTTTAAGTTTAAAATAATGAATAAAATTGTTTTCTGTTATCTTAAATTCTGAGTTGATGTGTGTACCTATTAATATGATCAGGTGTGATATGTTCTATGAATATATACGATATAACACCGATATGCAATAAAAATATTAAGATTTATTTGTCGAATAAAAATTAGTATTTAAATTTTCGACATTGTGCATGATTGTAACAATATATGAAATTGTTGTTGTTGTGGATTCTGCAGTGTCTGCAGAGGATGCAGGGGCAATAGCTGTACAGTTTTCACTGTACACGTATGAATGAACATACTTGTATGAATGAATGTCTGATATATTTACATAAATATGTATATGTAGTACATACATACATATGTATTACATGTAAGAATGAATGTATGATGTATGTACGTAAATATGTATGTACAGATGTATGCATGTACATTTAAACATGTACATATATACATATGCATTGTACATACATACAAACATTCATTCGTACATACATATGTTTAAATGTATGTTTTACTTATTTATTTATTTAAATAATATCAACTAAGTGCAGTTGATCACGAAGAAACATTAAATTAAAATTAAAAATGAAAATAAAATTTTCTGAATTAAAATATAAAAGTTATTTAAGTGTAAAATTTAAAAAAATAAAAGTTGAAAGTGAACGAAATTAAAATTAAAAAAAAACTCGGAAAGCTACAGTCGGATTCAACCGACAGTAGGAGACCCTGTACTTTCCTTTGCAGCAGCTAATGCTAACAATGCACACACACACACACACACGTGCAAATCGCAGTCAGACGCAACCACCCAGTGTACCAAAAGTTCGTAAAAGATATCGCTAACGAAAAATGCGCGAAACAAAAACGGACAAAACATTCGCGAAAACCCTCGTTTACGATCAGAAAACTATTCGCCCGTCGCTCAGGTTGTGGCAGTGAAAGTTTCGAACGTGATAGCTCGTAAAAGATTCGTTAGCGAGCCTTTTTCGATAGGTTTTGCGAATCATATGAGAAGTCGTTTATTTATTTATTTAATGTCGACTAAGGCCAGTCGACAGATTACATTTAATTTAAATTTAATAGAAAGAATTAAAAAGTACAAATAAAAATAAATCTAAATCTAAATCTGGGGTTAAAAGAAACGTAAAAATTCAAATGAAAGGTCCAGCATTTGCTGCATGGATTGGGGAAAACCCAGAAAAACCCAATCAGACCATTGTTAATGGTTAAGTGTTAGAAGTGTTAAGATTTAACAGATAAGTAAGGATGAAAAGCTTGACGACATGAATGGGGGTGAAATAGTCGAATACTCTATAGAGACGGTTAAAATCACTGCGGAGTATCCGAAAAGGTTCATGCAAGGAAAAGTTAGTACTACAAAAGTTTAAAGTTAATGGAGTAAAGTTGCGTGAGGTACGAAGTGGAACACAGAAATTGACTCTGCCAAGTAAACTTAAAGAATCTATTTCTCCACGCAACAGTCTAACTACAAACAAAACGCCTAACATTGTACGACGGCTGGACAAAGATGAAAGGTTTATAAGAAGGAGCCTACTATTGTACGATTGTAGAGAAACACCAGAAACCCAGTTAAAGCTTTGAAGAGCAAAAAGTAGAAATTTTTTATTTGTACAGATTCAATTTTGTCCTGATGTACAGAATATTGTAGTGACCAAACACAAGATCCGTACTCCAGGATCTGACGGACGAGAGACATATAAAGAATCTTAGTAGTGTAAGGATCATCAAATTCTTTAGACCATCGTTTGATGAATCCAAGGACTCGAAGAGCTTTACTGACCGTAACCATGATATGTTTGTCGAATTTAAGCTTGTGATCAAGAATTACTCCCAAATCGGTTATTTCCTCAATTCTATCTAGTTGCATACTTGCGAGCCATTTTTGATATCTTTTTTTTTTTTTTTTTTTTTCGTCTGGGCGTTGACATACAAAACGAGAGTATGTTCAAGTGGTCCAGCGATACCAAGCACGGGCTTGTTACGCGCGAACCCAAGCCATACGTGGCCCACCAACCCGCCCAACCGACCGAGAGGCGCACCGCATAACGAGCGGGACGGTAGGTCGCGAAAACAAACTACTGACATGCAGAGGTTACAGGCTAGAAAGATGTTGAAGAAGTGCTACTTTCATTAGCGGAATGGAGTTAGCACTCGAGATTATAGAAAAGTGTGTATTATAAAGGCTACATAGAATTCTAAAAGGGTTATGAAGAGAGTAATTAGTAAGGCAACGAGGAAGAGATAACGGTAGGAAATTTCTAGTATTCCTAACCGGAATCGAAAAACTAATGTAACTGGTTAGTTCAGGGGAGTCAACTTCGCCCCTGATTAGTTTATGTAGGAATACTATACTAAGCATAATTCTACGATTAGAAAGTGATGGTAGGTCAATAAGGAGAAGTCTACTACGATATGGGGGGAGGCGAGAGTTGGTGTCCCAATTAAGACTACGTAAAGCAAAGAGAAGAAATTGTTTTTGCACTGACTCGATTCTATCCTGGTGAATCTTGTATTGGGGGTACCAAATACAAGACCCATACTCCAAAATAGGGCGTACCAGTGCAATATATAAGGTTTTAGTAATGTAAGGATCGTTGAACTCCTTTGCCCACCGCTTTATGAATCCAAGGACCCCCATAGCTTTGCCCACAGCAGAACAAATATGTTTATTAAATTTAAGTTTTGGGTCGAAAAGAACGCCTAGATCATTTACTAATTCTATTCGCTCAAGAAGGTAGTCATTAAGTTTATATGGATATAAAAGGGGAGAGCCCCTGAAAAACGACATTGCTTTACATTTCCCACAGTTCATGTTTAGCATATTGATGCTACACCATGAATGTAGTCTATTTAAGTCGGATTGAAGCCTGTGACTGGCTAGAGGATCATTAAAAGTCAGACAAATCTTTACGTCATCGGCATACATAAGTACCCGAGAGAATGTATCTGTATCTTTTGTAGAATGTATCTTTTGCGAATCATGTGAGAAATCGTTTGTAAACCTTTATAGATATCTTTTGCGACTCATTTCACAAATCGTTTACGGATTCAATAAATACTAAATATAGTTTTAAATTTGATTTTTTATTTGCTAAACATAATGTCTTATTTTATCTTATATCTATAAAGTTATTTGCCGCCAGGAGCTAAGAACAAATTTGTCGCAAGACACATTTCTGAAGACTTTAAAAGAACCGCAATCTGTATAAAGAGACAGTAAAAAAGAATTAAAATACATATACGAGATAAATATATATTATTAGAGTACATACAACATTCTTCAAAACGCCTTCTTTCTGCAGGGTATGCTATAAGAGAATTAAATAAATATATCAGGATAATCAAAAGTACTAAATTTATTACTTATCGTCGAATTTATAGAAATTTTAAGCACTGCCACTTTTACACTGCACCGTCACTTTGCGTCGTTACAAGAGAAAAGAAAGTTCTCGATTCCGAGCGAGAACAATAACGCATCAGTTGCCGTTTTGAGCGACCAAAAAAGAACAAGCGAGAGAACGGCAAGCAAAATACAACAACAACGTATCGGCTGCATTTTTTCGTTGGTTCATGCGTCGTACACGAATCAATATCATTTTTCTTTCGATTCGTATATCATTTATAAGCTCGCAAGCGAATGTTTTGCGACACTTTCGATTATAGTATCGTTTTCGATATCGAAAGTATCGAATGCGATAGTTTTGTGAAACGCTCGCTCGACATTCGCTTCGTGGTACACTGGGATATTTTTCACTTAGTCTCCACCGCTATTTCCAACACCAACTTCGCCGTAACTGTAATGTTTCTTTCTCTGAAAATTTGAAGAAATAAAAGACAAAAACTTTAGCAATTTAAAAAAAAAATACCCAAAATAATTATTTAGAGGGAAACAATCTATAGAGCCCAAAATAATCGATGTTCATCCAAAACCCGAAACAATCGATAGTGCCATCGATTCTTTTCCAGCTTAAGTACCGATAGGTGATTTAAGAAATGCGTTTAAAGACAGCGCACACACATGCATTCGTACATATGTATATTAATGAAGACACAAAAGCTGTACCTCTGACCTTAAGTTAACCCATTTGCAGGTGATGCAAAGTATTGCGTATTACAGGCATAATATAAACGTTGTATCAAAATGACAATCTCCCAAGTTTTCAAGTGGGCGTTGATAGAATTTACTAAGTCATACACCTCTGTTCAAACAAACATAAATATATACATATGTATGTACATATCGAACATACATATCGACAAAGAAGTACATGGCTAGATCGACTCAGCTCGTCGTCCAGATCAAGAATATATATACTTTGTGGGGTCTGCCACACCTCCTTCTGCCTGTTACATACATTTCGGACTTGCACAATCTTAATAGACCCTTTTGTACTTTATTAAAGTATATATATTCTTGATCAGGACGACGAGCTGAGTCGATCTAGCCATGTCCGTCTGTCCGTCTGTCCGTCCGTCCGTCCGTCCGTCCGTCCGTCCGTCCGTCCGTCTGTCCGTCTGTATGAACACCTAGATCTCGGAAACTGTAAGAGCTAGAGACATCATATTTGGCAGTTAGATGCCCCTATAGTGCAAGCAGATCAAGTTTGTTTTAGATTTTTGATACCTCCTCCCCCTCCCCCAAAAACCGCGAAAAACTGCCACACCCACAATTTTAAAGATACAAATTTGTGTTGTGGCATACGATAATCTTATGATAATCTTTATCTGTCCTGTGAATTGTGGCTTAATCGAATAATAAACACCGGAGATATTCAAGATTCAATTCCCTGTACTAGGTAAGGGGGAGCAGCGCGAGCGTATGTGTGGTTGCATGCGACTTTGCGCTATGTGTGTTTGTGTGAGTGTTAGCGTGTGTGTGTGAAAAGGAAAGTACAGGGTCTCCTACTGTCGGTTGCATCCGACTGTAGCTTTCCGAGTTTTTATTTATAATAAGAGTGACATGGGGGCAATATAAGTTGGCTAATTCTACATAGTACAATTATGAGAAGGGTGTTGAACGTATACATGTTTGTATGCATGTACATATATAAATTTATTTACATTATATTTTAAGATTTGAGAGGTCCCACTGTTTTCAAAGTATTTCAGTATGCCTACTTATAAGCCAGATAGCCTGTTTGGGTTCACAGAGGTAGCAAATTGCAGGTTGCAGCGGCGATCGATTGCAATAACAAAAATGTCGCCTGGCCCTTTCCCCTTTACGTGCAGTTCACTCTGAAAAGTTGTCTAGCAACGCATCCCATTCATCATGTCCTGAGTAGAGGTGGGCAAGTGCCGCTTTTTTCAACACGACCTAACACTAGCACAAACTGACAAGGCAGAACACACATTCACACGCACGGTCGAAAAATAGCCAAACACAATACGACCTAAAGACACACACGACTTTTTAAAACAATTTTAAAAATATATATAGATTTTATTTTAACAAAAATACATTTTTACATTCTTTTTCTCATTATAATGTGGCGACTCAATTCCTGGGCCTGATCATATAGTCTAGATACTATACTTTATCGGCATGGTAGACGCCTCTTTCTGCCTGTTACACAAATACATATGTATGTATGTACCTTGCCCAGTTGCACACACTTATTAAACCCTTTTGTGTCTAATTACTGATGTGATTCTAATATATGTACGTACTGAAAAAGCTGCGTAGTTATTTCGATGGATACATGCATGCATATAGAAAATATAGTTTTACAATACGTGTTGGGTCGTACGTGTAGGTTACACGACGAAAAACACAACACTCGCCCAACTCTTCTCCTGTGTAGTGTGTTTGAGTGTGTGTGTGAGACTTTGCTTTGATGCTCTTCTCTCTTCGCAATTGGTGCTTTGCTTTTGTTGCCCTCTTGTTTGCCTCGTTTATTGTTCTTTACTTGCTCGTAGCGATAGTCGCTCCTTTTGACATGTAACTCGATTCAATAACAGGACCTCAGGCTAGCGGGACTAGTCATACCAGCTGGACGGTTGTGTGCGGATAGCAGAGGGCAGGATGAGAAATACGTTCTGCAAGGTGAGTTTTACATGACTTCTGGGTTGTTTGTTGCTGATTTTGTTATAGTTGTTGTGGTTACTGGTATTATTGTCATGCGTGGGAACTTTGCTCTTTTTATGCTCCATTTTTCTGCCTTACTTCACTATGTGAACTAATTTTAAATTGGTAATTTCATTTTCGCATGGAAACTTAACTTACTTAAAATATTTTCTCAGCTTTTAGTGTGTGCATATGTATGTACACAATTTGCACTCTAATAGGTCATACCTACTCAGGTAGCAAAAGGAAACAACACTTAAACTATTTAAAAAAAACTCGGAAAGCTACAGTCGGATTCAACCGACAGTAGGGGACCCTGTAATTTCCTTCGCACACACACAAGCTAACAAACACTCACACATGCACACATAGCGCAAAGTCACACGCAACCACACATACTCTCGCGCTGCTCCCCCTTACCTAGCGCAGGGAATTGAATCTTGAATATCTCCGGTGTTTATTATCCGATTGAGTCACAATTCTGATTGAGTCACAGCACTGATTAAGGTTACCATGTATAAATTTTATACACATTCTTTGGATTTCTGCAATTTAAAAATCGGAAAATGGAAATTGAATGATTAGTTTAGAAGTTATTAACAAATTCGCGCTTCGAAAATTTTAAGCCCCTTCAGTTGATGAGTAGTTTATAAAAAATATCAAAGGTTTTAGACAATATGAAGGAGATATTCTTTATATTCTTTAACGTATTGATATAGTAATAGAGTCTGGCTTATCGCCACGTGCTTAGAGCCTGAAGCAGTTTAAATCCCAGCGGTCACATTGCATTTGTGGACGCACAGGCTCAAGCCAAAGTAAATGCTGACGTTAAAACAGAATGTACGAATACATATACCTGAATTTCGCAGGATATGTTTGCTATTTTTGTGGGCTGATTTGTTATGTATGAGTGTGGGTGGGGTGTGTCGCTTAGAAAGCGTTGGTCGTTCATCTGCTTCTGGATGTGGCGGCTGCTGAAGTGTAATCAGCGGCACGGTGGCAATTACTGCAGCATATACTACATGAAGTACACACAATATGTAGCTTGCACATGGGCTCCGTCATGTCTGCAACGCGTGTGAATGTGGTGCGTGTGCCTTAGTGTGTGTCCATGCGAATGAAAAAGTTGGCAAAATGCAGCGCAATTTGCAGCACAGAACGGATTTTCAAAATGCTAAATACAGCAACTCGGCGATAGAGCATCATCAGTGTATTCCTGCGCTGCATTGCGGCTGTTGTTGACTTTCATTCACTTGTATAGAGTAGCAAGGTGCCACATCACTTTAATTATGTACCTAAATTGTATTTGATGGGCTAAATCAAAAGCATTCGAATACTTGCTGGACAATTTGATTTGCTTTAGACTCTAGATCAGCGAAATCAAATCGTCATAACCGATAGTGGTTATACGAAATTGGACAAGAAATGCCTTTAATAAATCATAATCAATTTGGAATTGTTATTATGTACATTATTGTTTTAATTGTTAGTTTTATTTTGTGTCCGGTTGCTTGATGGCTTGATTACACTGGGGCCGCGTCCACGTCTAAAAAGGCCAACGCGGGGCTGATCCCTTACAAAAGCATTTGCAGCTAGCAGGGGTACTACCAACTCGATGTACAGTATTTTGCGCTCTATCGCAATTTAAATTAAAGCACAGGGTCTAAAAACTCAGTACGTTACAGTCGGATACAACCGATAATAGGAGACCTTGTACTTTCCCTTGCAGCAGCTAATGCTGCAATACACACACACATATCGCAAAGACGCAACCACGCATACACACTTGTGCATATACATTATGTGCATGCTGCTTCCCCTTGCCAAGAACAAAAACTTTAATCTCGAAAAAATCTAACACAAACTTAATCTGCTTACACTATAGGGCCATCTAACTGCCAAATATGATGTCTCTAGATCTAGGTGTTCATACGGTCGGACAGACAGTTCTTAGCACGTTTTTAGACCATGTACTTTAAAAAAGTACAAAAGGGTCTATTAAGATTGTGCAAATGACATTTGTGTGTAACAGGCAGAAGGAGGCATGGCAGACCCCATAAAGTATATATATTCTTGATCAGGACGACGAGCTGAGTCGATATAGCCCTGTCTGTCTGTCCGTCTGTCTGTCTGTATGAACACCTAGATCTCGGATACTATATCATTTACAGTTTTAGAGTCACTATTTTCCTTTTTTGCATGAATAAAGCTTTAGGTGCTTTGAATGTTTGATTTGCAGCCCAATCGGATAATAAACACCGGAGATATTGGACAATAAATTTTCTGTAGTAGGCATTTGGCTTGGTGAGGGGGGAAGCCACAGTGTACGCGGGCACTAAGGCGTATGCGTGATTTTTGATTGCGAGTATGAATGTATGTATGAGTATTGGTTATTGTATGTATAAGTGCATGTGTGTATGCATAAGTGTATGTGTGTATGTATAAGTGCATGTATATGTGTATGTGAGTATGTTCATATATGTTGCTGCTGTTATCGACTCCCAAGGCAAATCGATGTACAGGGTCTCCTACCGTCGGTTGAATCCGACTGTAGCTTTCCGAGTTTTTGTATTTGAGCATATATTTGTATGTAAAAGTGTATGAGTGTACGTATAAGTGCATGTGTATGTGTATGAGCTGCTGCTGTTATCGACTCCCAAGGCAAATCGAAGTACAGGGTCACCTACTGTCGGTTGCATCCGACTGTAGCTTTCTCGAATTTTTTTTATAAAAAGGTTAAATATTTGAACATATGGCAACGCGGATTTGTTACAAGTTGTCCGACTTGACTGATGAACAGTTGCTGGACTGGTTTGAGTCAGTCCCGTCAGATGAGGAAGTGTCAGACATATCAAGTAACGACGGGGACGACGGGGACGACGGGGAATTTGGAAGAAGCTCTGACCAATGCACCAGAGGACTGTGAGACTGTATTATTTATGGATAGTAATGTTAAAAATGTGCAGTGTTTTACAAGAATCTGGGCCAGCCCGGAAAACCGTCATAAGTCCTCGATCGTCACTACTAGTTATGGACGATTCAGCAATCATATCTTTGCCATCTTTTGGTGGCTTCAATGGTTTTGGTAAGCAAACATATTTGAGAGATGTTATACAAGTAACTAATTTATTTATGTATACATACATAGGTATTGAATCAATAACAAAGAAGCTGAGTAAGATTGTGTGGCGACAGCAATGTTTGCAGTGGCATGCAAACGACATAGTCTTTCGAGGGGATTCTTCACTGCCAACTGAATTATAGTAATGGTGCTTAGAGCTCTTCAGAGCTATTTTGATATAATTTAGACCCTGTACTTTAAAAAAGTACAAAAGGGTCTATTAAGTTTGTGCAACTCAGAAATGTATGGTACAGTCAGAAGGTGGCGTGGCACACCCCACAAAGTATATATATTATTGATCAGGACGACGAGTGAAGTCGATATAGTCTTGACCGTCTGTCTGTTTGTCCTTCCCTATGAACACCAAGATCTCGGAAACTATAAGTGCTAGAGACTCAAATCTTTCTTTGTTAGGTTCGTGTATTACATACGCAGGCCAAGCTTATGTTTTTAATGTGTTATTTCATTCCCCTCATCGTCAAATTTCCAAACATGTTTTTTAAACTCGTACAGCTTTTACCGGTTTTAAGTCATTGGCTTACGATTTTGTATAAACAAAGGTGCGATTGGGAGCTAAATCGGGCCATAAACAAAGATGTTATGAAGGAAAGTAGAGACGCATAATTTTTATAATTACGTTCGCCGAAATGTATTTTAATTTTAGTTTATGTTTTTTAATTTTTGTTCTTGTTTTTTATGTCTTTCAATTTGTGCCTTGTTTAAATTATTGTCGGTCTCTTATTGTCGGTTCCGTCCGAGTGTAGATTTTTCGAATTTTTACAATTCAGAAATCTTGAATATGATCGCGGAGGAAACCATGAAAGCAGTTTTAACGAATAATATATCAAATAAGTTCAAAATTAACAGTGATGATATCCACCGTTACAATGGTATTTTGATGTATATGCCCATCCATCACTATCCAAATCTGAAAAGCACCTAGTGATGGCAAAAAATATTCATTAATCGATTATTGAATCATATGATTAATTGAAACCGCGCGATTATTAATTGCAATTAATCGAAGAAAAAAGAATATAATCGATTAATCAAATGATTATTTTATTTTCTCCAAACAGCCATTTTTAAATGTGAATGTAATGCAAATGCAACAATAATATACAAGTAAATAAATTTCACAATATTCATATATTTTTTATTTATTCAATAATGAATTTAGGAACTGTATTTTAGACATTCGTGAAGTCGTCAATCTGTTTCTTTTCTCGGTAGCCGTAGCACCCGCCTTAGAAAAAAGATGCTCTGCCGGTACTAAATTGCCAATAATACTGGAAAGCTGTAATAGATTTCATTTGGAATAGTATTTCCATACTTTGCTGGATGTTTATTATTATTATTATTATTATCAGAGATATGTTTTAACACTGCGACCTCGAAGATCTATTGTGCTCTCTGCCTAAACTAAGTTACAGCTCTTCCGCCAGTTCGGTCGAACGCAGAAATGCGATGATTTTCCCTGGTTGAAGAGCTCTTATCTCTGGACTGTCTAGGAAGTAGTTACCTAAGTGAGCTAGCCTTAACCTACTGACTGCCGGGCATGTTCCTAGTATGTGTTCTGACGTTTCGTCTTCTTCGAGACAGAGTCTACAGAGTGTATCGTCAACAATTTTGAGCTTGTTGAGATGCTTGCGTAGCCTACAATGTCCTGTAAGTATACCGGTGACTATTCTAAGTTGCTGGATGTTGGTGCCATAATAAATGATTATTAAACTTTTCGTGTGTGTCTGTTCCTTTAATTTGCGCGTAAAAGTGTTATGTCGCGATTATTTTGTAGAATAATCGATTAATTATTCAATTAATCGAAACCCTTTTTGCGATACAATTAAATCGTTAATTGAATGAAAATAATCGATTAATGTGTATCATATGATTAATCGTGCCATCACTAATCATTACACAATATACCGTGAAAGGATTTGAGAGTGGAGAGCAAAAAGAATTTGATTGGAACACGGTCTTTGTGTGATGGGTGATCTTAGTTTGACCAGCAACTGAATTTGCAAAAAATTGTTGTTCATTTAACTTGGGATTTGGCACTAGACTTGATTGGAAGTAATTCTGGTTGGACCCGGTGTCTATCAGAACTTTTAAGATTTTTCCGTCCTTCGTACCACAATTGATATAGGGTAACAAAGAACTATTTAGTCTACAAAATTGATATCAGAAACATATACAGACGCAGAAGCATACTCTTGTTCGTTTTCGTAAGCTATGGCCTGTGTTACGTTTGCTGCTTCTATTTGTTCGTCGAATTTGAAGTAAGCTTGTTCAGACACTTCGGCTGAGTATTGAATTTCATTTCCGTTTGCTCCGCTGCTTTGTTCTGACTCTCCTGTAGTTATATGGAATTGCCTCTGATATTTTTTTTGTGGGGCCTGTTTGGCCTTGAGGTGGGAACCGTTTCTGCTAAGTCGTTATCTTGTGGCAAATTAATATAGTTGATGTGCTTAGAAAGGATGGAATGATCATCTTTCATGTGTACTGGCTTTGGGTATGGTTTAGGACCGAACGGGTGAGGGGGTGTATCGCGCTCTTGGCCCTGGGTAGGAAACTGCGATCCGTAAGGTTGGTCTAATCTGGTTTGCCCATGTTGGTGGTGACAAATGTTGGTATATTGTCGGTCTTGGGGCGTGGTAGAGTGCATGTAGCAGGGTTCTGGGTTGGCTATCTGCCTTGGTGGCAGAGGTGGGGGTTGTTGTCGTATCTTAAGCACGAATGAATTTCTTTGTTCTTGCTTCTCCATCAAACTGCACAAATATATTCGGGGCGTTGACATACAATACGAGAGTATGTTCAAGTGGTCCAGCGATACCAAGCACGGGCTTGTTACGCGCGAGCCCAGGCCATACGTGGCCCACCAACCGGCCCAACCGACCGAGAGGCGCGCCGCATAACGAGCGGGAGACGGTAGGTCGCGAAAACAAACTACAGACACGCAGAGGTTACAGACTAGAAAGATGTTGAAGAAGTGCCACTTTCATTAGCGGAATGGAGTTAGCACTAGAGATTATAGAAAAGTGTGTATTATAAAGGCTACAGAGAATTCTAAAAGGGTTATTAAGAGTAATTAGTAAGGCAACGAGGAAGAGATAACGGTAGGAAATTTCTAGTATTCCTAACCGGAATCGAAAAACTAATTTAACTGGTTAGTTCAGGGGAGTCAACTTCGCCCCTGATTAGTTTGTGTAGGAATACTATACTAAGCATAATTCTACGGTTAGAAAGTGATGGTAGGTTAATAAGAAGTCTACTACGATATGGGGGGAGGCGAGAGTTGATATCCCTATTAAGACTATGTAGAGCAAAGAGAAGAAATTGTTTTGCACTGGTACCAAATACAAGACCCATACTCCAAAATAGGGCGTACCAGTGCAATATATAAAGTTTTAGTGATAGGGATCGTTGAACTCCTTTGCCCAACGCTTTATGAATCCAAGGACCCCCATAGCTTTGCCAACAGCAAAGCAAATGCGTTTATTAAATTAAAGTTTTGGGTCGAAAAGAACGCCTAGAATGAGAGCATGGCTTAATCTTTTGGTTCTTTAATAGCCAAGAGACGTGGCAAAACGCCGTTAAGCCCTCTCACAAATAGATCTAGAGCTTTGCCTTGGTAGTTATCAGTTAATGCTCTGATTACTTCTTGAGATTCTTTTTGAACTCTTATTTGGTTCAAAATGAAGGAAAGCTGATGGTAAACCGCTTCGTAGAATTTGGCAATAGTCATACGGACCTGAGTTAGTGAGAATATCTGATATTCGAGAGTTTTTAAGTGTCGTTAATCTGCGTAATGTGCCGTCAGACACTTTGAAATCGTTTTCCAATTCATTAGGTAAAATTTATACGACTCTTCTTGCCATTGGTAAATCGCCATTATTCTATGTGTGTTTCTCTTATCATAGCCATGATCACACTTCTTAATTCTGGCGTAGTCGTAGGGGATACTGATTCTTTTTTTTTTAAACCCTGTACTTTAAAAAAGTACAAAAGGGTCTATTAAGTTTGTGCAAATGACATTTGTGTGTAACAGGCAGAAAGAGGAGTGGTAGACCCCACAAAGTATATATATTCTTGATCAGGACGACGAGCTGAGTCGGTATAGCCCTGTCTGTCTGTCCGTCTGTATGAACACTTAGATCTCGTAAACTGTAAGAGCTAAAGACATCATATTTGGCAGTTAGATGCCCCTATAGTGCAAGCAGATCAAGTTTGTGTTGGATTTTTAATACCCCCTCCCCAGCAAACCGCGAAAAACCACCACGGCCACAGTTATGAAGATACAAACTTGTGTTTCACCAAACAAAGATCTTATGGTAGCTTCAGTGCTGCGAACTGTGGCTCAATCGGATAATAAACACCGGAGATATTTTTTAGATTTAAGTTTTCGTATGTACATAAGTGGGTATGGGTGGTTGCGTCTGACTTTGCGATATGTGTGTGTGCGTGTATTGTTAGCATTAACAGCTGCAAGGGAAAGTACAGCGAATCTGGCTATTTTATGACCCGAAGAGTGGGCAACATTGCTGCTCAGTCGCGTGTTCAATAGTAAGTGTTGGCTGGACCTAATCGTCGGTAAACTCATGGGAACCCTTTTCGGCTGTTTGACGCATATTTGTATTATATGCTTAGTGGTAGTATTCTTTACAAAAATGTTATTGTTTTTTTGAATTTTTGAATTTATATCAAATTTACACGGACTTTTCAATCACAATAATTTAATTAAAAAATTAATTTTATTTGCCTTTTTAATTTTTAAATATTTTTAATTTCACAGAGCAACATTCGGCACATTCGACACCATTTTCTACATTTGAGCCTAATGTTACAAACTTGTCTATACAAATTCCCATAAAGCTAGAATGTACGTCATTAGGTAGTAATGCACTTTTCGAATGGCATTCGCCCCGAAGCTTTTCAGAATTTTTTTTTATTGAACACGCGATGTATATCGAAGATTTCGTGCTATCACCTCTATATCCAGCTTTTCGGCCAATGAAAATGAAGCATGTATTGCGCGCCAAATAAAATATTTGAATGAAATATTTAATAATGTTTTTTAATGAGTAAACGATGAAAGTGATGAAATTAGTTTTTTGCATTATGGTATCCATATCAATGGTATCCATATTTTAGCGAGTCTCGACGTCTTTATTTTCTCGTTGTTCATTACAGACTGACGCTCGTGCTTGCACGAGCTGCCAACCTCTTCCTTTATCACAGGGTTGTCAACTTACTTCACTATCGTAGATTCCTTATATACTAAATACTTATCGATATTCCCTACTTACATACTACAATTCGGCCATTCTGACCACAAGAATCACCTGATTCTTCATCGGATTACTTTTCTCTTACCAGTATTTCTTAAATTATAGCTATGCTTATTTATCGTTACATTTTTATCCGGATTCGTGTCATCCGTTTTTGTATTAATACTTTGAGATTGTTTTACAATGGTATCATCTCTATTTTCACAATTTTTATTCGTATTATTTCCTAACATATCAATATTTACATTATTTTCAATATCTTTTTCGTTATTTGCATTGTTTTCGGTATGTTGTTCTTGAAACCAACTTTTTATGTTTTGTGAAG
The DNA here is from genome assembly GCA_035045005.1 of Liodrosophila aerea. Classification (NCBI taxonomy): domain Eukaryota; kingdom Metazoa; phylum Arthropoda; class Insecta; order Diptera; family Drosophilidae; genus Liodrosophila; species Liodrosophila aerea. Next base: position 164,207 of record JAWNNL010000548.1, read on the forward strand.
CCCATATTCCCTTATAGGGAATTTGAGTATGTTGAAAGCCCTCAACATCTTCTAAAATGTATCTGTCGTTTTCTAATACTTTTGTAATTTCATAAGGTCCTTTAAATTTGGGAATTAATTTTCGTGCAGCACCTATATTACAATCGAAATTTTTTATGACAACATAATCACCTAACTTATATTTAACAGATTTTTTCCTTTTATTGTTTACATATTTTGCATTATAATCTTGGGCCTGTATTTGTTTTTCTTGAGCAGTACTTCTTATTTCTTGTATATTTCTGTTTTCGTCTTCATCAAGATTTTCTTTAATGCTATCTATAATTTTTCCCCTTTGATTTGTTCCAAATAGCATAATACTTGGATGTTCATTTATCATTCGATGGATCGTATTGTTTAATGAAAATTCTACAGATTCTATAACTTTGTCCCATTTTGTATCACAGTCATCGTCTGTAAGTTTCGCTATCATTGGTCCTAGATTTCGGTTTACTCTCTCAACTTGGCCGTTTGCCTGAGGTGAACCAGTAGCTATTTTTATGTGTTGAATATAATTACTTTCAGTAAATTGGACAAATTCATTTGATGTAAAGCTTGAGCCTCTATCAGAAATTATAACTTTTGGTCTACTATAGTATCTAAAATATTCACTTAACGCTGCGATAACTTCTTTTGTGGAGGTAGTTTTTACTGGGTATAATTTCACGAATTTCGTAGCTGCATCTATGACTACTAGTAAATGTTTTTTGACTGTATTTCTATCGACAGGGCCATAATGATCGATGTGCAATGTGTTAAAAGGTTTATCTGATTTCGGTATGTTGTGAATAAATCCTTCCATTTTTCCACTCTTTGCTGAGAAGGCAATGCATTTTAAACAATTTTTTACGTGATCCTCTACTTTTGTTCTAATATTCGGAAACCAGTATATTTTTCCTATAAGTTCAATTACTTTGTTTATTCCTACATGACCCATTTCATCATGGTATTTATACAAAACATGTGATTCCATAGCTGACGGTACATAAAATAATAATTTTTGATTTTCTAATTTTTTATAAAGAACTCCATTTCTCATTTCATAAAATTTACTCTCAGTATTTTGTAATTCTTCTTTAAGTTTAACTATTTTTGTATCTTTATTTTGGCATATTATTAAATTATCCTCAAAACTATTTGTTTGAATTACACATAAATTTAAACTCCTACTTAAAGCGTCGACATGTTGCATTCGCTTTCCTGCCCTATGTTCCAAAGTATAATCGAAATTCTGTAGTTCTAAGGCCCATCTGGCTATTCTCGGATTTAACTCTCGCTTGTTTAGTGTCATTGCTAACGAATTGCAATCTGTGATAATTTTAAACTGCTTTCCATGTAAATAGATTCTAAATCTTCTAAGTGCATAAATGATAGCCATAGTTTCAAGCTCATAACTGTGAAATTTTGATTCTGCTGTTGTGGCTCTCTTAGAAAAATAAAACACTGGGTGCCATTTCTTATCTGCTTTTTTCTGAACTAAAATTGCTCCAAATCCTAATGCACTCGCATCACAGTGCAATTCTATTTCTGCTGTTGTATCATACAGAGCTAATACTGGGGAGTCCATAAGTTTTTCTTTCAAAGTTTCAAATGTTTTCAGCTCTTCTCTTTCAAATTTAAATTTATTGTCCTTTCTAGTTAAATCGTATAATGGTTTTGCGATAATTGAAAAATCTTGTATGAATCGTCTAAAATATGAACACAAACCTAAAAAACTCTGTACTTTATGAACTGAATTTGGGACGGGAAAATTTTGGATCGCTTCTACTCCTTTCTCATCAGCACTTATACCCGAATTGTCAATGTTGTAGCCTAAATATTTGATTTTACTTCTCATTATCTCACACTTATCAAGTCGCAACTCTAATTTATTTTCTACTATTTTTAACATAACTTCTTCTAAAATTTCTAAATGTTCTGTAACATTATCTGTGGCTATCATAATGTCGTCTAAATAAAGTATTATTTTTCCCTGTTTTACCAGGTCTGCAAAAATTTTATTTATGAACATTTGAAAAACATGCGGTGCATTTTTAAGTCCAAACGGTAGTCTTAAAAATTCATATTGACCAAATGGTGTTATAAATGAAGTGTATTTAATGCTGTCTTCGCTCATGTGCACGTGAAAATATGCATTTTTCAGGTCTAGTTTTGTAAATAAATTTTTGTTCGATAATCTTTCTAGTAAATCATCAATTAACGGTATAGGATAATTATGTCTTGCTGTAACTTTATTTAGTGTTCTGTAATCCACACATACTCTCAGTTCACCTGTTTTTTTACGCACTAGTACAATAGGAGATGTATACTCCGATTCACTTACACGAATTATACCCTTCTCTAGATAATCGTCTAATATTTTGAGCACTTCTTGTTTCTCAGTATATGATAGTCTACGAGGGGGACATGAAAATGGTTTCTCATTATTTAGTACTAACTTCATTTCATATTTCATATTCGGCTCATTTGGGCGTTTCATTTTTACGTAATATTTGTCAAATATTTCATAACATTTTTCTTTAATTTTGTATTCCACCTGTTCGCCAATTTTTAAATCTAACCTTGTATCGTTATCCTCCAAGTCAATTGCCATAACTTGCTTTTCAAAAATATCCTCATCGTTTTTTAAATTTTCAGCATCATTATCAAAATTTTGTGTATAATTTATTTGCAATAAATCTCTATCGTCCGATTTTTTATTATTATTTTTCATTTGGTTTTGATTCCATATTATTTCCGCATGTGCCTTAAATAAAAAATCTCTACCCAAAATACCCGAATATCTCATAGTTTCATTCTTAACCACCAACAGTTCAATAATAATATCATTTTTATTAAGTATTTCAGAAGTAACATAACAGTTTACCATTCCAAGGATTTCGATTTCGCTGGCATTAATGCCATAATATTTATTTTTTCTTAATTTATTTAGTACTGTATTTGTTGGAATATATTTTTGTTGAATAATACTGATGGGGCTTCCGGAATCTATGAGGCATTCTGTATAAAAGAATATGTTACTATCTAGAACTAAACTAAATTTAAACATTCTTACATAATTGTTCCGCTCCATCTGCTTAGCTGCTTTCTCATCTTTGTGTTCTTCAGTAGTCTTCTTCCTGTATAGCCAGCACTCAGATACTTTATGTTTGTCACTGCCGCACCCATAGCACGTGCCAGGCTCTCGCTTTGGTTTACGGCAATCGCCTGCATAATGGCCAATGCTGTTACAATTGAAACAGCGTACCTGTAGTTTCTCGGAGCTGGAGCTTTTCGTTACTGCAACCTGACTTTTCTTCTTCATCTTAATGCCACGCATTGATTTTAACAACTGCTCTCGTGTAGAATATCGTTGCAACATAGCCTGTGTACGGATATTTTGATCCGGAATCCCGTCAATAATGTAGTCCACCAGTTCTTCTTCTTCAAGATTGAGGCCGTTACTCAGAGAAATTTTTTCGTTAAAGTAGTTTACAAAGTCGTCATCATATTGCCAATGTTTTGCTGCAAACTTCTTACGTAGATCTAGTTTCCGTTCTTTGCTTCCGAATGTGATCGCCAATTCGTCCAATATACTTTGTATTCCTTCTGTAGCCACGTTTTTTCGAGAATGAAGCCATCCTAAAGCCTTGCCTGTTAATTTTGTGGCAACCACAGCACGTAAAACATTTTCATTTAATGCGTACACCTCTCTTATATTGTTTAGTTGTGCTATCCAGAAATTTACGTCTCCTTCGCCGTCAAACGTCGCAATGAAATTAATAATAATGTTTAAATCTGTCATGTCTTCCTTCTTTTGTGCCTTTATTGTGTTCACTAATACTTTCTTTTCATCTTCCAGCAATTTTATTTCTCTATTTAGTAAATTGTTTTCCTTTTGCAATTTCAATATTTCTGCGTCGCGCTTTGCCATCTCTAATTTAGGTATTTCACCACTTCTGTACATAATTTCGTTGCTTGCTTCGTCGCATGATCCGTCGTCGCTATCGTTGTTGTTGTGTGGTACGGAAATTTTTTTCTTGGCGCCAATGCCGACTTGCCTTTGCTGTTGTTGTTTTAATGCTCCGTTATTTGATGCGCGTTCATTTTCTGCACTGTATTTCTCTGCTGACTGTACGTTTTTGGACTCATCTTCTTCATCATTCTGAAAATTTCCTGTATCTTCTTGCGTTAGTAATTCCGGTAAATTATATTTTGCCTCTCCTTCTTCATCTTCCATATAATGATACAGACGCCGTAAAATTTCTTGTTTTGTGCCGGCCGTTTTTAGTTTATATTCTTTGCACAATTCTTTTAATTCAATCACTGAAAGTTTTTCCATCTTATTGATCTTTGTAGGCGCGTTTTAATTTAAAGAAAATTTTGGTTGATCCCACTTCTGAGATTTTAGCGAGTCTCGACGTCTTTATTTTCTCGTTGTTCATTACAGACTGACGCTCGTGCTTGCACGAGCTGCCAACCTCTTCCTTTATCACAGGGTTGTCAACTTACTTCACTATCGTAGATTCCTTATATACTAAATACTTATCGATATTCCCTACTTACATACTACAATATTTTATTTATTTGTTTTGATTAACTTATAAGATAAAATATTTGTGACATACGCAAACTGAGGCTAATTGAAAATTTACGGGGATAAAAGTCAAGTTTACACTGAAATTGTTAACTTGATATGGAATCACTTCAATTTGCATTTGATTATGAATTTGTTCAATTCAATGAATAAAATATCATGTCAAATTTTTGTCCGGCTTCGCGGTTCAAACTCACGACTTCTCTCCTTCTTGGTTGACAACGCAACGCTGTTCAGTGTCGACTTAGACCCTTGCGCCACAAAGCTATAACAGTTTGCACATCCCAAATACCAAATACAATTCTTATGAACAGATTGCAAGAATGCAGAATGCGGACGACTCGGGTTCAAGTCCCAGCAGAGAACTACGTTTATATTTTTTGTTTATTTTATATTTCAAAAAAAAAGTAATATTTTTCTGTCAGTACTAAATACTTACTGCAAGAACGACAGAACAAACTAATAAAGTTCGGCATATTTATGTATGTATGTATATCGCGCATTACGAATAGACACCAAAGAATGCGAACATAACTGTTTCCATTTTTTACAGCGTTAATGTTGTTCGTTGTTGATTTGAATAGATGCATATGTATTTGTTTTCACATTTAATATGTTTTTAGTCAAATCAAGCAATTTTGTAGTTGAATTGAAGTTGATTTAATATTGAATTAAACTCTTTTAACTTTGATTTGACAAATTTAATATTTATTTGCGAATTGAATATGATTATTAAATCAAATTAAGTACATTTGTGTTTATTTTTAGGTTTTTTCGGAATAAAAAAAAAATTAACTACGACCATAGTCATTTTTTACATGGCTTTTTTCTCTAAGTGCAGCAGTTAATTTATTCCGGGCAAATGGCGACTGCAAATGTGCTTGGTGCGTGGAAACACCATTATTCGGCGAAAATAAATGTATCGAATGAGATTCCCTGTAGAAAAAGCCTATAACACAAGAACACATTACAATTACAATAAACTATCTATAACATTCACGGAATTCCTGGAAAACTGTCATTATTTAAGAGTTTGGGATTCCAACATGCACATATATAATGTATACATTCATATGTAGACTTTTCGCATAACATCCGAATATTTAAGTAAAGCAATTTTGAATTTAATGGAAAATTCCTTTATTTTTAGACCCTGTACTTTAAAAAAGTACAAAGGGTCTATTAGGTTTGTGCAAATGACATTTGTGTGTAACAGGCAGAAGGAGGCGTGCCAGACCCCATAAAGTATATATATTCTTGATCAGGACGACGAGCTGAGTCGATATAGCCCTGTCTGTCTGTCCGTCTGTCCGTCTGTCTGTCTGTATGAACACCTAGATCTCGCAAACTATAAGAGCTAGAGACTTAATTCTTTTTTTGTTAGGTTCGTGTATTACATAGGCAGCTCAAGTTTATTTCAAATGTTTGAAAAGTCATCCCCCTCCCCCTCAAATTCGCAAAAATATTCCCAGCATGTACAGTTTTAGAGTCACTATTTTCCTTTTTTGCATGAATAAGGCTTTAGGTGCTTTGAATGTTTGGTGCGATTCAGCAGCCCAATCGGATAATAAACACCGGAGATATTCGACAATCAATTTTCTATAGTAGGCAAGTGGCTGGGGGAAGGGGGAAGCTATAGTGTACGCGGTCACTAGGGCGTATGCGTGTTTTTTGATTGTGAGTACGAATGTCTGTAGGAGTATTGGATATTGTTTGTATTTGCGCGTATATTTGTATGTATAAGTGTATGTGTGTGTGTGTATAAGTGCATGTGTATGTCTATGTGAGTATGTTCATATATGCTGCTGGTGTTATCGACGCCCAGGGCAAACCAAAGTACAGGGTCTCCTACTGTCGGTTGCGTCCGACTGTAGCTTTGCGTCCGACTGTAGCTTTCTTTACTTTTTTTTTAAATTTTTTTGATTATATTTTTGCTTTCATTGCGATTATGTTGCTTAGTTTCTGTTAATTCAATTGCTGTTGATTAAAGTTGATTAAAAACCTAATTGTCTGCATTTATTTCTTGACTAAGGGATGGTTGGATTGACGATGGCCTTGTGTTGTCTGTGGTTGTTTCTGGCAGTGCTAAAACTTACCATGGCTTATGCCCTTCTTTTGTTCTGGTTTGTCACTGGAATTTATAGCACATTTAACCTACTTTTGGTATATACTCGTACTTTTGGGGTCAACCCTTGAAGGCTTTTGAGAGCATTCCAAATTGATTGTTGAATGAGTGAATGAGTAAATGAACAAGTCCGATAAGTGGCAATGACTTAAGACAAGCAGTTTACATTAATTGAAATGCATTTCGCCATAACGAAGACATAATGAAGTTGTTCGCGTGCAGACGATGCAGTTTAATGACTTCCCTCATCTCGAAAATGGAAATGAAAACGAAAGTAATTTTGTGTTTTCTCTTTTTATATGAAAAGATTTATCGTTTGCATTTAATTTTTCGCACTTAAAACTATGTTAACGCAATTAATGTGGCTTAAATGAAGCTTTGGCTATGCTTTGGATACTGCTGTGGTTCGTGCCATGCTGGGATAAAGTTAAACCTCCTCATTGTTGGGATTATCAGAAAACTTAATGCTTCCGCGTTGTCGCGTATCTTTACGTTGTCTTTTGTACTCAGTCTGAGGCAATTGAACAGGCTGATCAAAAGCCACGGCACTAGGACCAATAGGACTGGTCAGGTAAGTCCCACTGTGAACGATCTGTGTCGGCCACTTCCCCTCCCCTTGCATGGCATCCTCGAGAGCAGCTTCTATTTCAGCGTTGTGCTCCTGCTGCTTGATCTGACGCTGCTGCTCCTGCAAGCGCGCCCTCAAGCTACTCATTGAAAAGCTTACATTGTAAGCGTTGCTGGTCTCCGGGATAACAGGTTTATTGATAAGGAGCTCCTTGTGATTGTTCATATATCGGGGCTTGTGACCGGATTTCGAATGTTTCGGAGTCGGTGTCGCAGATTGTCTTTCGCGGTACTTTTTCAAAAATGCGGCGGGGTAATTAGGAGCTTCTGTAGTGCTAGTAGTAGTAGTGGTGGTGCTGCTGGTGGTAGAGCTACTAGAATCAATATAGCTAATCATGTTAAGACGACTACGTGGACGTGGACTTTTGCTTGGGATACTTGATGTTTTCTGTACATTTTGGTATAGATTGGACGGCACAAACCCTCCTTCCATGGGTGCAAATGTTTCCATTGCGCCACTTGCATCGCCCGTGTGCTCTGTTACTTCGTATTGGTGTCCTGGTGGTAGTTCGTTTTGCTCCTCAATCTGCTCGAAATCATCGCCATCTTCTTCATCCTCCAATTTGGGTCGATGGGCAACTAATTTCTCCGGCTTGGGCAGGAGTTCGTGGGCACCATAATTGCCATGACTGGCGGAAATACTTGTGTGGAGCTTTGTGAGGGGTTGAGGGCGCATTGTGACAAATGAGCTGGGCTGCTCGCCTGACTTATAGACCGGTTTCCAGCTTTCATATTCCATAATCTTGCCTGTGACAACCTCGTTACTATTGGGATTTGACTTGTGCTTGAAGTACTTATCAAATAGCGCCTCATCACTGCTGATCGGTGCTTTTCCCTCAACAATCAATTCCTGTTCCTTCTCCAGCTGGCGTATACGATTCTCGTATTGCAACACACTGGGCTCTGTAATAGTGGCCTTTGGCATGGTCCTTATTAGCTTCACCACCTTCTTATGTGTGCCCGGCATCTTGATAATTTTCATTGGTTTATTCGTGTGAGGATCTCTGATAACGTATTTCACACGAGTGGTTTCCGTGGGCAAAAAGTCCATCATGCTCTTCTTATATATCTGTGTGGATGGCAAGAAATCTCCAAACATAGACTTCATTGCACGAGCTCCGCTAAACATGTGTCCCATCAGACCTCCCATGACAGTCTGATCCATTTGTTGCCACATGAAGCGGCGTTGAATTCTAGAAAGTAGCAAATATGTATTCATTATCTTTTAGTTTTAGCGTACGTGGTGTAAAATTATATTTTAATAAGTGCCTCCAAGTAAGGGTTTAAATACAAAAATGTTCTGTACTTTTTACTTGATTATTAAACCCAGTACTTTAATAAAAAGTACAAAAGGATCTATAAAGATTGTGCAAGTCAGAAATATATGTAACAGGTAGAAGGAGGCGTGGCAGACCCCACAAAGTATATATATTCTTGATCAGGACGACGAGCTGAGTCGATTTAGCCATGTCCGTCTATCTGTGTGTCCGTCCGTATGAACACCTAGATCTCGTAAACTGTAACATAAGTGTGTATGCGTGGTTGCATCTGACTTTGCGATATGTGTGTGTGTATTGTAAGCATTAGCTGCTGCAAAGGAAAGTACAAGGTCTCCTACTGTCGGTTGCATTCGACTGTAGCTTTTCGAGTTTTTTGTATTCTAGAAAAAGAATGATACACATCTTAATTTATATGTTTTAAATAGTCTTGTTACACCTACCTGTGTTCTAAATTTGTTTTCAGTAGCTATAATCGATGTGTGGAATCTCATATTATGTTATTATATAGACCTAAGACCTAAGACCGCAGAAGGGTTCTGGTCCTAGAAGAGGCCTGCTAGCCCCTTTCCTAGCTAACTCGTCCGCAACTTCGTTGCCTGGGACTCCTGCATGGCCGGGTACCCGGTATACGGTCACTTTGGAATCTCATACCAGAATCTAATTTTATACCGAATGCAGAAATACACGAATTTAAATAAGATTCTGATTAAAATTCGTAAAAATTTACAAAAACGTTTTGCTTGAAAATGCTGTTGCTTTGCCTTGCCTGCCTTTTATGATATATCTATATATCTATGTTCTATACCAAAAATATATTTAATGCTATTAATAGAAATAAACAAAAGGGAAAACTATTTTTAAAAAATTAAATCATAACAGAAAATAAACACAAATTATCTTTCAGACACCGACGATTTTTTGTTTGTTGCCTACTGTTATAGATTACCGAGAATGTCAATATGTAAATATGTCTATCCAATTATCTTCTTATCTTTTCTACTTACTTTGGTTCAGCTGCCTGTTGCTCTCCATGACCCAGCTGCAGGATAAGCATCAAAATTGTCACCATCAATGGCCAAAACCAGTTTCCTTGTAACTGTGCGCGGTGTAACCAAATATGACACGGATATAGCAATCAATAGATTCGGTTTACTTACGCAATGCTTCCTCATGACTTGTAGATATTCCCACAAAAGTTAATTTAAGCTTAACTCTGCGTAGATCGCCAAGTAGTATATCCCGTCTGTTGCTTTTCGTTAGTCAATTTTCGACTGCCGGCGCCTGCGCGTCAAGCACATGATTTTATACACTTCACACCGTTAAAGTTGGAAAATTTAAGCTGCAGGTGCTCCAATTATTACACTTGGTTTTAAGCTTGGCATTGGCATTTCACTTTCGGCCGAACAATGGCTTCGGTAGACAGCGCTCCGCCCACTTTTTGGTATTTATGTAGCCGGCTTTCGTTGAACAATTAGTTCCATCAGTTTTGTAGTTGTGGTTGGTATGGCTGGTTTTTCTTCTTTCGATTTTTCTTTGTGTTATTGGCTTTTCCTTCCTTTATTTTTATGTTTCCGTATGCATTTTATTTTCTTGCTGACTGCACCTGATATGCAGCTGTTATTTTTTTAAATATTAAAATTTTTTTAAACTCTGTTTTAGCCAAGTCTTAATAGAGCTTGTGCAACTGCTTCTGCTGCTGATTCGTGTTCAATTATGAGCTGATAAATATTAGCTCATTATATTTTATTAATGAGAATTTTAATTTTTTTGTACCTAACCAGTATATTATTAATTAACGGCACTTCGGCAATTGTATGGTTAAGTTGACTGTTGGCTGGTCACTGCACGCTGCATTACATAGCAACATTTTTGGAATAAAATCAAATGAAAGCATTTAAGGAATTTTGTTAAATTTTCATAAAAATTGAACTTTGAATTGCAAAAAATAAAAATAAGACCGGCTATAAAAAAAAGGCGAAGGGGTCATTATACTGATTAGCATTTCTTTAAGATTTTGACAGATAGAATTTAAAATTATATGAAATTTAGTCAATATATTCTTCACTGTCTATAATATAATGTTCGTAATGCTCATAACAATAATTATGATGGGTTTACAAGGACCGTGACAGACCCTTCAAAGTATATATTCATTCTTGATCAACACAATGAGCTGAGTAAAATACCCCTTTATACCGCTTACAATACAGGTCATTAATATAGTTATTAATATATTCCGACGCGTACATTACATTAATAATGAAGTTAAATTTATTTGCAATACATTAATGCATTTGAATGGATTCGTTTTGCTGTTAGAATGAATTATGCTTATCGCTCTAATTAATCAACAGTTAAGTCGAACACAATGAAAACCAATTAGCACGCACAAACACAATGCAAATGGGTGTTGCAGTTGCAGTTGTGTTTGTATTTGTATTTGCTCTTGTATTTCCCAAGGGCTTCTATAAGCAAGTGTACAGGGTAGAGACATTGCGCATACGCAGCGGCTGCTGCTATCAACTCTGTCGATGTATAATGTATTTTAAATGCCATTTCTGTAAATGGATTACATAATCGGTGAATTTGTGTTTGGTATTGCTACTTTGCTTATGTGTTTTGTGTGTATGTATGTACATATGTACAGCTGTATGCGAAATGCATATTTGACTTATTGCTAACTTGCTGATAAGGGTATGAATACAAGCTGGGTATGAATAAAAGTAAAACCGAACTAATGCCCTAAGCCATATATAAAACCAAACAAGCCGGAACAACAATGAGCTACCAGCTACTACACAGCCCCACCGTCAGAGGGTGCCATGATACAACTTACTTGCACCACGGCTGGCGGTCTGTCTCTGCATGTACACGATTGAGAAGGGTAGAATGCGGGTTAAAGAGTCAAATCGAGAGCATTGTTGACTCATAGGAAGGCATTGAAGCGTAGCAGTGAGTCAAACGAAAAAGGGCTGGGGGCTAGTCAGCTAATGCAAGTTGTATGAACTCAAATTTTCGTCTATGCTAGAAGCCGAGTCGCAATAGCCACAACAACTCCAAAGTCAAGCAAGAGCGTTGTAAAATTGTATCTAAACCAATTACATCGCATTTCTGACTAAGATGTGCCTCACTTACAAGAAGTAGAAACACATAAGCCTAAGTATTAAACACAATAATTTTGACAATATTTGCAGGCAACAAACCTCTGCTTGATACTGGAACTGGAGATTGCGATTGAATTGAAGATTGGGTTAGGATTGCTGTATAGAGGATCAGATTAGCATTGGATTTGGATTTTATTGCATCACCCAAGTGACTAATGGAATAACTTAAACCGCTCCCGAATGCATCAAAATCCGGTTCAACTGTTAGCAACAATAATTTATGACAAATCTGTAAATCTGTAAAATTATATAGGAGTTGCTTGTGGTACGATGAAATCTAAATCCATATTCCAAACTAAATATTTCATATATTTGAAAATTAGTTTTTGTTTAAAAAACCCGGAAAGCTGCAGTCGGATGCAACTGACAGTAGGAGACCGTGTAGTTTCCTATGCAGCAGCATATACAAACACATAAACATATCCATATATATATGTACATTAAGTGCATGCTCGGGCTATTCTCCCCATCCCTAGTACAGGAAATTGAAATCTTTAATATCTCTGGTGTTTATTATCCGATTGGGCCACAATTCACAGCAAAAATAAAGTTTACTTTGTATGCCGAAGTACAGGAATCTATAAAACTGTAACTGCTGTGGTTTTCTTGCGGTTTGTGAAGGGGAGGGGAGCTATAAAAAATCTAACACAAACTTGGTCTGCTTGCACTATAGGGGTATATAACTGCCAAATATGATGTCTCTAGCATTCACAGTTTGCGACGTCTAGGTGTTCATACGGACGGACAGACAGACGGACATGGCTATATCGACTATATATGCTTTGCGGGGCTTTTCACTTCTGCATATTACATACATTTCCGAGTTGCACAATCTTAATTAACCCTTTTGAATTTTTTTAAAGTTCAGGGTCTAAAAATATAAATTCAACGTTCTCTGTTTTATGTATAAACTCCTTTGTTCTTTTATCGTTTTGTATAACCTTATTTGTTATATGAAAAGTAAAATACTACCTTTTCGTAGTGTGGTAGTGTTGTTGCGCCTGGTGTGGCAGCGTTTGTGGTTGATGTTGTTGCCTTTACAAATTTAGTTTTTAGTACAATGTTGTTGATCCCGTTGTATTGTGCGCACATTGATCAAAAATTTTAGTTTTATTGTTCAGAAATATACGTTACCACAAACATCTTGCGCAGAGATATAACGGGAACTATGTTGCGTATACGCCACGTTACGGCTCATGTCTATAACTACCGTGTTGCCGCAGTCACACAACTTTTCAAGTTACATAGATAAGTGGTCAGAGTTGTTGGAGCTTGTTGCTGCGCGGCGTTAACAAACACTGGGCGAAAATCCGCCTTTAATCTTATGGCATAAGACGTTCGGGCTTAGCCCGATGTCTTATTTAACACTCGCAACCTGTCACATTCACCTCGGAGTTCAACTAAAATGCAGGGCGAAGCTGACCACACACATAAAATCACTATAAATGTTTGGCTTCTGTATACCCGTGTTCTTAACTGCGGGTTTCTTTAAAAATAAGCCACATGAGTACAAGGCTGAATAAATCTAGCTTATGTTATATCACTTGCCCTAATAGTAAATATATTTCAAAGTTTGGAAGTCAATGCAAATTAAAAGTATTTATGAAAATTTATGAAAAACGTGCCCGTATATATAAAAAATCTAACAGAAACTTGGTCTGCTTGGACTATAGGGGTGAGAACAGTGACTCTAAAGCTGATGGGGAGGGAAATGAGATATCAGAAATCAGACATATACTTGACCTGCCTATATAATACAAGAACCTAAGAATCAAAAATTCAAGAGTATACACTCTTTAACAATTAAACATTTCTCTATTGCTATAAATGGCGTTTTTTCATATCGCCATGGAAAACATTTTTATAACACCACTTTCGCCCAACTGTTGAAAGCGGAAAAGCTCCGTAAGATAGTCTTATACATATTTCGGAGATGACTTCTGCCCGTAAGAAGTATCAAACGTCGCAATATTTCCCTAGATGTACAACAATTTTTCCAGAAGTTTCGTAAAGGTGACACGTGGGGTATATCGCAAGAAATACTATACGTATATTACAGCAGCGGAGAAGTCATTTGCTTTGCCTCGGGTACAGATAGGTATTAAATAAACCCCTTTTTTTTGCAATAGCGAAGCGTGAATGTAAGTATGTATGTGCTTACGCTTATATTTGTATGTATATGCTGCTGCATCGACGTCCCTTGGCAAAGGAAAGTGTAGGGTCTCCTACTGTTGGATGTGTTCGACTGTAGCTTTCTGGACTTTATATGTGTAAAATTTGTATCATCTCACTCGGACTGTAGATCTTGGGATCAGAGTCAGAACATGTTTATAATATTTGAAATCCACAGCTAGCCGCAATGACTTACTGATTAAATCTCTCTCTTATATAGACCAGTCCGTAAATGGAAGTATTTAGCAAAGTACTGTACTGTCCGTAAAATTTTCCAAGCTAGAAGATGAATTTGCTTTCACATATTGCTATAGATCTGCTACATGAGCTTTCAATTTTGATTTTGTTGCTGTTTATGTGTTTCTGCCAAGCATATCACATACAAATTTCATTCATTTTTGGTTTTATCCTTTTAAATACTGTACTGTAAGTGTAGATAAAAAACTTCTGTTTTACATTTAACTTCTATCTGTTTACAATATTTCAGCTACGTGCATGGCATTGGGTCAGAAACTCGTAATTCGCTGTTTCATTTACATAATGGACGTGATATGGTTATGGTCACCACCTGTCGACATGGGAAGAGCTGGCGCGAATTACAGGACAATCGTTGTGATGAGGATAATCGAGAGTACGATAGGTAAGTGAAAAATAACGTACATCGGTTGCGAAAGAAAACTACTATAAGTTTCCGAGTACTAAATAACAACTGACTGATCAGGAGACCAGTATACTTTATGTATTTTTTGAGTATATGTACATATTATCAATTTTACACTTTATCAGTTTACATTTAATCACTTTTGATGAATTTGGGTATATTCCATCTTTTCTTATTTAGGGTTGTTTTCCTTGTTAGGGTACTTTTCTCATCTCTTATTATCTAGGGGTTTTCCCTTATTAAGCTACATACTTTCCCACATATTGAGTCCAGACTTCTATTTGTTTCTTAAGTCTGGACTATCTGGCATTTCTATTTACCCAATGTCTATCTTTCATTATCTGTTTATGAACCTATCTCGCATATACTGTCTAGGCTCCCTGGCAAACTTATTTAAGTTTAATACTACAAGACTAAACATCCTGGCCCTGTTGAAAGGTTTACTTTCGAATACATAGCGACCGGTCTCTTTTAATTTAACTGTATATTCATTTATGAGATTCAACAGTAAGTTTAACATGTTGATTATTGCTAAAAGTCTCAAATTGTTTTTTAGTTGTCTTTAAGTCAAAATGTAATTTGTTTAGACGCTTCGCACTAATAGTCATTACTACGCCTGCCAACTCCAAGTCCAAATCTATCTCCTCACTGTCATTAACCACAGTCGCCACCGACAGCTTTCTAGTCACACTCACGTTCCTATTCCATCCTCTGTTCATGCGTCTACTGGGTCATGTGATTAATGTTCAAAATCCAACTTGACAAGCTCATTTAAATGGCGCGACCCAAGGGCAAGGGCATTTTGAATATCAAACGAATGCCTTTTAGAATCTGCACACTTGCTCTTAATTCTACACTCAAAAAAAAAGGCATATCTATGTATCTTCGCGGTTAAATTTGTTTTGTACTAAAAAAATTTTATAATTTATTGCTATTCAATTACTCGACTTAACTAAAAACATATAAGCATTTCCACGGATAGGTCTACTAGGACCGAAAAATAAAATATTGGTAACGTTGAATCGTGGCCGAAAAAGGTATTCAGGCCTGTTCCCATTTTCACTTCGAAACCGAAAACGAAAACGAAGCAAAACGGGTTCGTTTTTAAATTGCTGTTCTCATTTTCGATCCAGTTCGAATTTCGTTTTTGTCTTCGAAGACGAATTCGAAGTTAATTCGACAACAGCTGTTCAAGCTAAATGGATTGTCGAAGTGCAAAAAATTGCAAACCACATTTATAATTTTTGTAAATCAAAGAAAAATGCCAGCACCTATAATCGCCTATGCCGAAGAAATACATCGACGCAAAATAAGAGCGTTGCAGAAACCGTATTATGCGGGAGGGCGCAAATATGTATATTTGCATAGCTAAATACATTTTAAATGAACAGCTGGCGGCGTAGTGTGTACGATAACAAATCGATACAAATTAACCGGCTTTTATCGATTCTAGGGTTCCCACAAATGGTACAGAAATATCAAAAAACAGATATATTTGACTAATTACACTTAAAACGTACGTTAAATATTGCTTATAAATTAAAAACATTAATAATGCAATTAATTTTCACGTTTAAGATTATTACACACCAAAAACTTTGTGTTCGAATAATTTGTGTGATGCGTTAGCAACCCTTGACTTTTCGAAGACAACCGTTTGTGTGTGTTGATATATGTATGTATGTGAAACGAAATTGCGAACACCTAAAGTGGTTTCGTTTTTCATTCGATTTGCTCAAGAAAGCAAAATCGTAGGAAGCATTAAGAAAAAATGTTACTAATTAAATTTACACGAAGCATATATTTCAAACCGCACATACATATATGTTCTGAACATTTCAAATAATGAAGAAAAAAGTAGGGAAAGCTACAGTCGGACGCAACCGACAGTAGGAGACCCTGTACTTTGGTTTGCCTGGGCGTCGGTAACAGCAGCAGCATATATGAACATACTCACATACACATATACATGTACTTATACATACACACATACACACAAACACTTATACACACAATTATTCGCTCAAATACAAACAATAACCAATACTCATACATACATTCATACTCACAATCAAAAATCACGCATACGCCCTAGTGGCCGCGTACACTGTGGCTTCCCCCTCCCCCACCAACATGCTCAGTACAGAAAATTGTTTGTCTAATATCTCTGATGTTTATTATCCGATTGGGCTGTAAATCGCACCAAACGTTCAAAGCACCTAAAGCTTTATTCATGCAAAAACAGTGACTCTAAAACTGTACATGCTGGGAATATTTTTGCGAAATTGAGGGGGAGGGGGATGACTTTTCAAACATTTGAAACAAACTTGACCTGCCTATGTAATACACAAACCTAACAAACAAAAATTAAGTCTCTAGCTCTTATAGTTTCCGAGATCTAGGTGTTCATACACACGGACGGACAGACAGACAGACAGACAGGGCTATATCGACTCAGCTCGTCGTCCTGATCAAGAATACATATACTTTATGGGGTCTGCCACGCCTCCTTCTGCCTGCTACACACAAATGTCATTTGCACAATCTTAATAGACCCTTTTGTACTTTTTTAAAGTACAGGGTCTAAAACTAACATTAATTAAAAATTTGCATAAGTTTTTGTGTAAATACTACATTCGTTTTCAATTCACTGACACAAAGCTGATCGATTTCAAATCGTACCAAAAACGAAGCAAATTGAAGCAAAACGAAAACGAACATTCGAAATTCGGAACAGCATTTTAGTCAAAAAGTAAATCGAATGAACGAATGAACACAAACTGGTGACAGATGGATGTTAAGTATTTTAAAAAAGCTGGTTGTCAACAATATACATATGCGAATACTAGAAGGCTTTGCCTCGCGAGAACGACAAAGCTCGTCTCGGGAGGCGGAACCACTAATTTTCTCATACTAATTTGTTCTTATTTTCATATTCTAATTTTCTTTTATTCTAACTTTTCCTAATTCTCATATTTATATTTTGCCATATTTTTCATATTTCATATCCTCATTAGACCCTGTACTTTAAAAAAGTACAAAAGGGTCTATTAAGATTGTGCAAGTCCGAAATGTATGTAACAGGCAGAAGGAGGCGTGGCAGACCCCTTAAAGTATATATATTCTTGATCAGAACGACGAGCTGAGTCGATCTAGCCATGTCCGCCTGTCCGTCCGTCTGTCTGTCCGTCTGTATGAACACCTAGATCTCGTAAACTGTACGAGCTAGAGACATCATATTTGGCAGTTAGATGCCCCTATAGGGCAAGCAGATCAAGTTTGTGTTAGATTTTTGATACCTGCCCCCCTCCCCCAAAAACCGCGAAAAACCACCACAGCCACAATTTTAAAGGTACAAACTTGTGCTTTGGCATACGATAATCTTATGATAATCTTTATCTGTGCTGTGAATCGGATAATAAACACCGGAGATATTCAAGCTTCAATTCCCTGTAGTAGGTAAGGGGGGAGCAGCGCGAGCGTATGTGTGATTGCGTGCGACTTTACGATATGTGTGCATGTGTGAGTGTTTTTTTTTTTTTTTTAAATAGGACGTTGATGCACCGCAGTGCACTCAAGTGGCCCAACGAAACCAGGCTCCTGCCTGTTTCTCAATCTTTTAACGCACACCCCCTGGCACTTTCGTTAGGTTTTACATCCGGGGGAGGGTTTGGCCTTACTGGCCCTCTTCAGACTGGACTGTGGCCCTGGCTCTCTCATCCCGCCTCAGCGCCTTCATTATTATGGCAGCCATTCTGCTCACGGCCTCCCATTTCTCCTCCGAACTGGTCATATGGTCCACTATGGTGTCCACCTCCAGCTTGTCACCTAGGATGGCTTCCACATCCTCTCGCTCTCTGGCAAATCGGGTGCAGTGCATGAACACATGCTCAGCATGCTCCTCGATTTGTGGGCCGCAGTAGTTGCACCATGGGTTTGGCGCGTGTCCAAATCGGTGCAGATATGCATTGAAGCATCCATGACCACTAAGGAACTGCGCATATGTGAGTGTTTGTTAGTGTGTGTGTGTGTGTGCGAAGGAAAGTATAGGGTCTCCTACTGTCGGGTGAATCCTTGTGTGTGCATTGTTAACATTAGCTACTGCAAAGGAAAGTACAGGGTCTCCTACTGTCGGTTGTATCCGACTGTAGCTTTCCGAGTTTTTTATGAAGAAGGATTGTTTAGAGATCATAAAAATAAGACCAATCGAGTTTATTAAGTGATAAACAACTGTACAACTACTGATTGGCCAAACGACCAGTCTCCTTTATTTATACTCATGTTAGGCTATCATATCAGTTATTACATACGATACGAGTTTGGGTTTTTCTCATCGTAATACAAAATTTCGATTGTTACCATCGTTACATATAAGAGATAGCGTTCTACTTATCTTAGTACATATTTACTTCTTAGGTCTAGACGATCTACTTTGGTTAAAGTCGTGTCCTACAACGTGCAGTTCTATTTACGGCACGAACGCCTGATCATGCATATATGTACTTGTTTAAGGGTTGCAGTAAGCTTATCTTCACTTTACATGTATCAATGTACTATGCTTGTACATCTTTCAACTTCGAGTGAAGGTAATGGACTATAGTTTCGTTTTATTTACATTATCAATGCTCATGCTTAAACAGGGATTATAAGTGATTCCATCCAATTGTCCAATTTATGTAGTACATTTATGTTGTACTACATATTTAGTACATAAGTTATGTAAAGACTCCCACAAGTAACAGTGCAGTAACTTAATTCATTAGCAGTTGCCAATGCAATGAAATGCGCTGTGCCTGCAGTTTTCCAAATACTATTTGTGCTGAATATGCTTTCAAACTTGGAGAAGTATTGCTCAACATTCGCAGCATTCGTGTGGTTGGGAAAATGGGCGTGGCAGCATGCCTCACTACATGTAATTTTACGCGCAACTAAACTTGAGAGCGGGAGGGAGCGAAAAACTGTACCAGTACAGTACTACGGTGATATGTAGCTTCCATTCACCTCTTGCACGATAAATGTTCGAGCTACATGGCATATGCTTAATATGCAGCTTTGCCCGTTTAATTTAGAATTAAAATTTAAATCAGCAAGAAACGCGTATTGCGGATTTGTGCTGTTGAATTCAATGGTTTAATTGCTACATCTTTCGCTGAATATCTTGCTCTATATTCGTGTGTGTACAACATGTTTTGTGAGTTATATGAGTGAGTTATTGTCGCCTTATACGTATGTATGTATCACAGCTCATTAAGATGAAATGACGTCTTTTGTGGGACGGCTTTCTAAGCTACAAGCTAAGAAAGCAAATATTTAGGTATCATTGAATTTATTGTGTGTGACAAAAGTATTTTACGTTATGTGACCACAGATCCTCCCTACACTGATAAGAAATTAATTATCTCAAATTAAGATTTTGAACAATCTGAATTTACCCAATACTTTTGCAAATGATAGTTAAAAGTTATATTTGAGATTGGTAAACCCTATTTTAACGCTGAAGTATCTTCGATTACCTTACACGCAAAGCACAAACGGAGAGAGCAGTTATGATACCTTGCTTGCACTTTCACTACACACCCGTTTTAGAAATACACTCAACTGTTTTGCTGTAAATTGTCTTTGTTTCATAAGAACTACTACATATCTCATTCGAAATAATGCAAGTTCGAACACACACCGGATAAAGTAAATATACATAAATAAGTAGGAGAAATTTAGTGTTCCATAAAATATATGTTCGTATTCCCTCAAATGCAATTGCAGCATGAAAATGTATTGTGTGCCGATTACTGTTCTAAACGAAAGCTTCAAAAGTTGCATTAAAACTGAGTTTAACATGAAAAATTGATTTACGGCTCCGTAATTCTAACTGTGCACCAAATTAAGTTACATAAAGAAAACTGTGATGGCTGTAGCTATTCGGGGAAGGAGTGAAGTATCAATATACAGTCTGTTTCATATTCATAAGACACTCTTGAATTATAAGATTGACGGCTTATATCTGGTAATTAAAGGTTTCTAAAGCCGAAATTTTTTTCAATAACATCGGGTATACATCTGAGCTTTGAATTCACCGTTAGAATTTTGCGTTTTTCCATTGAACTATTTTTCACATGAATTTTTTTACGGAAGCACGTTTTGATGCGACTTTTTGGTGTTTCGTTATCATAAGACACCCATCATTTAAACAAGAACCGTTTGGTGGAGAATTTTATTTTAAATTTTTTTTATATTCAGTATATTATTCTCTATTTTTGAGAACCTTTCCCAAAAGGTTTTGCATGAACCCTATTTTTTTTTTTAATTCAGGTTCAAATACACCATATTCTGTCTTAAGGCCATAATTTCTTTCGCAGTGCCGATATCGATGTCTAATTAAAAGTTTTATACGTAATAATGACGATTAAAATAAAAAAAAGGTCCAAAGGACGAAAAAATAAGATATCTGGGTGCGATAAGCGCATTTTAAGCTGTAAGGCGTCCAATTCTACGGCCAGTTGCGCGCAATTGGAGGCTTCTGTGGGCTATTTGGCATCCAAAACCATTATTTGGAGAGCCATAACAAAGTGTCAACACTTAATCCGAACCAATATTGCAAAAAAATCCCAATCTTGATGACCGACACAAGGATATAAACACTGATTTTGCAGGTAAAACTTTGCACTAAAATGGTTTCAAAAATATACTGAATATAAAAAAAATTTTAAAAAAATTCTCCACCAAACGGTTCTTGTTTAAATGATAGGTGTCTTATGATAACGAAACACCAAAAAGTCGCATCAAAACGTGCTTTCAGTAAAAAAATTCATGTGAAAAATAGTTCAATGGAAAAACGCAAAATTCTAACGGTGAATTCAAAGCACAGATGTATACCCGATGTTATTGAAAAAAAATTACGGCTTTAGAAACCTTTAATCACCAGATATAAGATGTCAAACTTATAATTCAAGAGTGTCTTATGAATATGAAACAGACTGTATGTACTTGATCTGCTTGCTCCATAGGAAAAACTGAAAATAATTTGTTGATTGTTGATTGTAAAATCACTTTATTTGTTTTGTTTAGTATTCTTTCAAATTGGAAATAATGTCGAGTGGTTAATAAAGGTGAATGTATTGTGTAAAATTGATGAAAATCATGCCAAGTACATATACCACTCAATTGTATAAAGCAATTTATTATTTTTTGCAGAGCAGAACATTCATAGCACTCGCTCACTGAGCAGCAGACTTTGTTTCTTTTTGATTTGGTTTTCTGTTGAGCGCATTACGATGAGCTGATCGTGAAACGCTTGTTTACCGAACATCGCATAAAGAGAGATACTTATAAAAAGACCGATTGACTGAAAAAGTCAACGCAAAAAGTCTTCAATAATTTGTCTTCGTTTCGCTGCACAGTGGTACGTTGTGTACTATTGTAACATTCAATTTTCACAACAAAATTCTTGAAAATTTAAATAAGAATTTTTCATATTTCAAACTAATATATTGATATAAAAAAAAATGAATAGCTTTCTTTTTAATTAATTTCTGAGTACTCTTCGCTGTCGCACTCTCTAAATCAGTGGTGCCCAAAACTCATATTTCCTATCACATGTGCGCTTTGCTGAGCAGCGCAGCCCAGCAAGCAATATGAGCGTTTTCTGACTGTTTTCTGGTACTTTTTTCTGAGCATTTACACTCATAAAGTGTGCAGAAAAGAGTCCGGAAAGAGCGTTTTTTTTCTTTGAAAATGGTCGCACTTTAAGAGGGTGATTTCGGAGTCTTTTCTGACACAGATATAAGTGCTTTCACCCTCCCATTGAAGCATAGAAAACGCTCAGAAAAGGCACATAAAAGTTGCCTTTTTAGACACATAAAAGTTGCCTTTTTAGGCACTTAAATCTCCACGAAAAAGGCTCTTTTCAGACTCTTATTGGAGTGTAGAAGAATTAAAAAATATAAATTATTACAATTTTTATAATTTTTTCTATTTTATTCAAAATGTAACAAGATAGGGGAAAAATGAAAAAAAAAAAACATGTGTTCAAGGTAATAAAATTAGTACTTAAATATATGAAATATATGAAACTTAAACATTATTTCTTAAATTTAAACCTATATATATATTAACACTCATCATTTATAATTTAAAAATTTTAAATTTACTTTCACTTTCACTGTACACGTTCGACTCGCACTTTCTTAAGGCACAAACTAAGTAAATTTGTGCATTTTCAATCATCTTGCTTATCGCAAGAATCTGCATTCCGTTATTTTAGGCGATGTTTTTGCTTTGATTTTACCTTATAACTATCCGAATATGCTCAGACATAAGAGCTTTTTATGAGCCTAGGCTTAGAGAGCACCAAATGTGCTCCGAAAACGCTCTTATTTATGTGCCTACTCAAAAAACACTCTGAAACGAGGCTCTTTTCAGACACAGAATTTAGAGCGCTCCTAACTTTGCTTGCTGGGAGCTTTGACACACACAGTAGAATTTCTCACATGTATTGGCGTCACGCTTCGTTGATTGTACGATTTTACGAACACTCGCGTTCGGCTATTTTTTTTTTTTGCACAGCGCGTGCTGTGCTACTACGCACTCAACCACACTGTTTGAAAGTGTGAGTTTGGGCACCACTGCACTATGGTCCAGGCGATACCTTTTTTTGGCATAAAGTCATTTTTTTAAAGTTTAAATTATCAATTATGTTTTGGAGTCACACATCAGAAACACTTCAAACTGTAATGTTGCAAACCAGAAATTCCGATAGATGACGGTACTGTTAAGCTAATAGCTGTTAAATCAGCTGTTGTAAACGAACAACGCGCACGTGCCTAAAGCTTAATTTTGTAGTGCATATTAAAATTAGTTATTTTACAACGAAACAGCTTTAAACAATAAAACTTGAACAGCAGGTTTGTACTATGTGTTAAAACTAATTTGTTGCTTATTTTGTGCTTGTATTTCTAACAATAAGTTAATTTAGCAAGTGTCGTCCATACATGTCTTTTGGAAAGGAAATTCAACTTTGAGAAGAGTTTTAAAAAATTGTTGGAATTTGTTGAGTGAGTGTCTATATCCATGTTGTAGAGCCATTAATTCTTTATTTAACACATAAAGTCTTAATATGCCGTTTCTGCCCCTTTTTCTGAAATTTGATTTATTAGGTTGCAATTTCTCAATTGGCAATGCGGCCCTGCTGGAAGTATGGCGTAAGCACAAGTGCAGTCGTGGCAAGCAGCACACAGTCTTCACTTTTATTTGTGAGAATATTGATCTCAGCATTGTCCGCTTAAATGAAAGTCGAGTAATGAAGAAAGCACGAATTTTTTCTGTTAATCTTATGCAAAATAGGCAAAAATGCAATAGAATTATGCATAAATAAAAAGTAGGCGGTGCCACACCCACCTTTTTGTTAAATCCATTTGATATTGTTTATATATGCCCAATGCAAACTAAATCCAAATATCTCGTACCGCTCGCGAGTTATTAATTTTGGCCAGCAAAGGTGTCCAAAATAACACATAGAGGCAGGCGCGCGTTATACTGTTTGTTTAATAACTTCCGTGTTGTTCATCCTATTTTAATAAAATTTTCAGCACAGATAAATGTAGTGCACAGTTACATGTTTACTAAATCGCAGCCCAATATATTGAAAATTGGCTTTGTAATAAGGCATTGAATTTAAATTTTCTTATTTTAGGGAGGAGGGGGCGTGGCATCCAAATTTTAGGTCACACATGTTTTTTGTGTGGTATTTATTTACTAGTATATTATATTTATTAGCTTGAAAAACATTCAGAAGTAAAGGATATGAATATCCTTACTCCTTAAAAAAGGATGTGCCACGCCCATTTGTTCAAAATTAGTTTTTTTTAGCCTTACGAACTCAATTCAAAAAACCGAATTAAAAACTATTGCTTCGTTCTCGAGTTATTAATTAATGCCAAGAAAAGTGGTCGCCTGGACCATAGTGCACTGCTCTAAATATTTCACCATGCTTTGGCGTTTCGAATTTGTAGAGTGAATGCCTGCTAATTTTACTCCGCATACTTTAAACACAGATTTATTTTCAATAGAATTAAATATAAAAACTCGGAAAGCTACAGTCGGACGCAACCGACAGTAGGTGACCCTGTACTTTGATTTGCCCTGGGCGTCGATAATAGCAGCTGCATATATGTATGTACATACACATACACATACATATAAACATACATATGTGTGTATACATACACACATACACTTATACATATAAATATACACGCAAATACAAACAATAACCAATACTCATACAGAAATTCATACTCACAATCAAAAATCACGTTTACGCCCTAGTGGCCGCATACGCTGCGGCTTCCCCCCTCCCCAGCCAACTGCCTAGTACAGAAAATTGTTTGTCCAATATCTCCGGTGTTTATTATCCGATTGGGCTGCAACTCGCACCAAACATGCAAAGCATCTAAAGCTTTAATCCTGCTAAAAATGAATCCAGTGACTCTATAACTGTATATACTATGGACATTTTTGCAAATTTGAGGGGGAGGGGGATGAGATATCAAATTAAAAACATAAACTTGGCCTGCCTATGTAATACACGAACCAAACAAAAAAAAAATTACGTCTCTAGCTCTTATAGTTTCCGAGATCTCGGTGTTCATACAGACGTACAGACGGACATGGCTATATCGACTTAGCTTGTCGTCCTGATCAAGAATATATATACTTTGTGGGGTCTGCCACGCCTCCTTCTGCCTGTTACACACAAATGTCATTTGCACAAACTTAATAGACCCTTTTGTACTTTTTTAAAGTACAGGGTCTAAAAAGTTTATACACTTTTTTATTAGCTTCACGTCCCATTTTTTTAATAAATTTGATCACTGTTCACAAGCGAAATTCACAAATCCAAGTAACGCGTAAAACATACGAAACTTCACATACACACATATACATGCGATCGTGGGGTAACGGTCCCAGAATGAGCAGAACGAACGAGAACAGAAAAACCTGTTATTCGGTTGAGCGCGAGCAAAATTAGTATACGAGCAATTCAATCGGTTGCTTTCAGACTTTTTGCTCAAAGTCTGAGTGAAGAACACTTATTTTGAGACCGCACGAATCGGTTAACAGTTATTTGCGAACTATGATAAATATAAATGATCTGCAATATATCTTTATTTCATGCACCTCCTCAATGAGTCGTTGTTTCTTACTGTTTCGTTTTTCTTTTTTAATACAGATACGAATACGAGACTCTGCTCCAAAACTCCACGTTTTGTTTGGTGCCACGTGGACGACGATTGGGTTCCTTCAGGTAAGGAAAATATGTACATACATCTATACCTATTAATGTATTTAAAGTTTTTTGTTCTGACTGACTGACTGGTTGGTCATGAACGCACAGTCCAAACGGTAATACATACTCGTAGAGACATAATTTTTTCGCGACATGATTTGTTATGTAAGTTGCCCTTAAGCTCACAAATTTGCGAAAA
The DNA here is from genome assembly GCA_035045005.1 of Liodrosophila aerea. Lineage (NCBI taxonomy): Eukaryota > Metazoa > Arthropoda > Insecta > Diptera > Drosophilidae > Liodrosophila > Liodrosophila aerea. The sequence continues at coordinate 190,334 of JAWNNL010000548.1, forward strand.
CCAACCCCACTCTCCAAAAACTAAGCGTGAAAAACCACAAATACAGTAATAAATATGAAACAATCAGAGAATCCGCAATAAAATCGACATAATCAGGCATGCTCGGGTTTTTACTTCCACTTATTGTAAGTGATTTACTTTTCATTTCGAAAAGTTTTGGTGCTCCGGTTTTCACTTCCACTTATTTCATGACAGTTGAATTTATTGAACTTTTAGGCAGTAAATCGCAGAACAGGTGTGAATATAAAACTGAAAAATAATAATAAATAAATATTTTTTATATATTTCTTTATTTTTTAAAATTTATATGCCATACTCCCAATATTAGAATTCAAAAATGAATTTATGCTTGCGACACCACCGGTATATATGTAATTGCAGGGGTTACCAGCTCATCGCAACGTGGTATCTTATTGGAACACTTTTTATTAATTAAATTTAATTAAATTAGTGCAACTCAGAAATGTATGTAACAGGCAAAAGTAAGCGTGGCAGACCCCACAAAGTATATACATATATTCTTGATCAGGACGACGAGCTGAGTCGATATAGCGCTGTCTGTCTGTCCGTCTGGATGAACACCTAAAGCTAGAGACATCATATTTGGCAGTTAGTGCAAGCAGATTAAGTTTGTATTCGATTTTTGAAAAAACCCGGAAAGCTACAGTCGGATGCAACCGACAGTAGGAGACCCTGTACTTTCCTTTGCAGCAGCTAATGCTTACAATGCACACACACATCGCAAAGTCAGACGCAACCACGCATACACACTTATATACATACATTAAGTGCATGCTCGCTGCTCCCCCTTGCCTAGAACGGAAACTTCAATCTCGAATATTTTCGGTGTTTATTATTCAATTGAGCCACAATTTACAGCACTGGTGAAGGTTACCATAATATCTTTTTATGCTGAAACACAAGTTTGTATAAAATTGTAGCTGAGATGATTTTTCCTGGTTTTTGGGGGAAGGGAAGGAGATATAAAAAATCTATAAAAAAAATAGATGTAAAGATACAGATAAAGATGCTTCAGCATACAAAGAAACTGCGTAAAAACTACTTAAAGATATACTTATCTTTATAGCTTCCTCCTCCTTTAGCAGACGACACATAGTTCGAATCTTATCAGCTGTCTTCTTACTTTCATAATGGTCGAACGTCTCCAGCATGAAATACGTCTCCTCTACTCCCATCGGCGCGGGTCCACTTTTAGCTGCCTCATAATCCTCATTGCTAGAGAACTTTGCAGCAATCGTGTCCCACGATGTCTCTGAATTGTTGCTGAGGGTAACATTTGCCTCTTCTGCAACCTGTTTGTTTGTTGGCTTTACTGTCGAGCCCAGCACCTTTTGGGTCCCAACATTATATATTGTTGGATCGTCGAATATGCCAAAATGATTCGATCGTTCCATTGTCGAGCCCAGCACCTTTCGGGTTCCAGCTTTAACTGTTGTTGAATCGTCGAATCTGCCCAAATGGCTTGATCGATTCATTGTCGAGCCCAGCACCTTTTGGGTCTCAACATTATTTTTGATAAGCCACTCCGTACTAACTTGCTTCTGTTGATGAGTATCGATACAAGAATTTGAACCAATTGTCTCCAAAGAGTAGGTTTTTTCCTCTCGGTCGTAGGAGCTCCTGTCCCCCTATCGATCGATACACGAAGTGGCAGCAATTGTCTCCACGAGTCGGTCTTTTCCTCTCGCTGCAGAAAACAATATCTCGTTTTCTCGAATGCTTTAAGTGTCTCAGCATGCTTTTCGCTAGCTAGCCACTTTTCTATATTAAATCGCTCCTCTGTCGAGCCCAAGTTCTTTTGGGTCTCAACATTTGATGTTGTTGAGTCTTCGAATCGAAAACTGAGAGAACGATCTGATCGACTCAGTGTCGAGCCCAAGTTCTTTTGGGTCTCAACATCTGATATTGTTGAATCATCGAATCGAAACCTGCCATATCGATCCGATCGATTCATTGCCGAGCCCAATATCTTTTGGGTCCCAACTGTAGTTTTTGTTGAATCGTCGAATCTGCCAAAATGATTCGATCGATTCATGTTTGCCATTATATATACCATTTTATACGCGAACCGAACCGAAATTATACTTTAAATTTTACGGCTTCTTCATTCGCGCACTAAAACAGCGTCGAACTCGCGACTTATTTTTACCATATTTATACTGGAATAGACGCGCGTGTTCAATTCACGTCGGGGTCACCAAAATGTACAACTTACGTACACCGAAATGCCGTCGGGAGAAGAGAAAACACGAACTGCTCGATTTGAGTACTACACAAGAACTGACTGACCAGGCAGACTGGCCGCTTTATTAGACCCTTCTTTGGGCATACATATTATTTCACATTTTACATTTACATTTTACATTCACTTAGGTACAATTTCATCTTATCTTATCTCTTAGGTAGTTTTCCTATTTTCAGGGTTTTCCCTTATCAGCGTTTTCCGTTATTTTATTATCTTAATTGTTTTAGGTCTAGTCTGGACTTTCTGTTTGTTCAAGGTCTATCTTTTATTATGTTGTCTGGTGAGCCTAACTCAATACAATGTCTAGGCTCACTGGCAGACTTCTTAAATGCTTAATAATTATATGTTATCTATATTAAAAGATTAAACACTTATGTTTTTTATACATTAAATTGTTTTCTTTTTTTTTTAAAGGTTTCTCGAAGCTTTGCAAGCAGGCTGCATTCCAGTGCTATTGTCCAATGCCTGGGTGTTGCCATTTGAATCGAAAATCGAATGGAAACAAGCCGCCATTTGGGCCGATGAAAGGTTGCTGCTACAGGTGAGTTGGCCAAGAGCATAATATATGGAAAAGTCCCAAAAACATTCCACCGATGATGTTATAAAATAGAGTCTATCAAACAACCGTGTACCTTAAGGAACCATTTTGGAATTTTTTAAAAGTTAAACTTTCCAGAGCAATACTTAGATGTTGATTTAAGTGAATACTTAATATCCCAGTGTACCACGACGCGAATGTCGAGCGAGAGTTTCGCAAAACTATCGCATTCGAGCTCGAAAACGAAACTAAAATCGAAAGTTTCGCAAAACATTCGCATTCGAGCTCGAAAACGATACCAAAATCGAGAGCTTCGCAAAACATTCGCATTCGAGCTTATAAATGATATACGAATCGAAAGAAAAATGGTCGGTGAAAACGGCAACCGATGCGTTGTTGTTTTTTGCTTGTCGTTCTCTCGCTTGTTCCTTTTTTGGTCGCTCAAAACGGCAACTGATGCGTTATTGTTCTCGCTCGGAATCGAGAACTTTCTTTTCTCTTGTGACGACGCAAATTCACGGTGGAGTGAAAAAGTGGCAGTGCTTAAAATTTCTATCAATTCGACGGTAAGTAATAAATTTAGTGCTTTTGATTAACGCTGTCCTGATATATTTATTTAATTCTCTTATAGCATACCCTGCAGAAAGAAGGCGTTTTGAAGAATGTTGTATGTATTCTAATAATAATATAATATATTTATCTCGCATATGTAATTTAATTATTTTTTTACTGTCTCTTTATACAGATTGCGGTTCTTTTAAAGTGTTCAAAAATGTGTCTTGCGGCAAATTGGTTCGTAGCTCCTGGCGGCAAATAACTTTATAGATATAAGATAAAATAAGACATTATGTTTAGCAAATAAAAAATCAAATTTAAAACTATATTTAGTATTTATTGAATCCGTAAGCGATATTAGAAATGAGTCGCAAAAGATATCTATAACGGCTCGCAAACGACTTCACATATGATTCGCAAAAGATATCGATAAATGTTCGCAAACGACTTCTCATGTGATTCGCAAAAGATATTAAAAATGGCTCGCAAACGATTTCTCAAATGATTCGCAAAAACATCCGAAAAATGCTCGCTAACGAATCATTTACGAGCTTTCGCGTTCGAAACTTTCACTGCCACAAACTGAGCGACGAGCGAGTAGTTTTCTGATCGTAAACGAGGGTTTTCGCGAATGTTTTGTCCGTTTTTGTTTCGCGCATTTTTCGTTAGCGATATCTTTTACGAACTTTTGGTTCACTGGGATTATGCAAAAAAAAAAATAAAACCACATTCGGGCGCAACCGACAGTAGTAGACTCTTTACTTTAATTTACCTAGGGAGTCGATAACAGCAGACTCATACATATACACACATTTACAAATACATACACACATACACTTATACATACAATATACGCAAATGCAAACATTAACCAATACTCTTACATACAATGCCTAGTATACAATTGAAAATCCCATGTCTTCGATGACAGTGACTCTGAAACTGAACATACTGAGAAGATGCTTACGAATCTTAAGGCGAGGGGGATCAGATATGAAAATCAGACATAAACTTGACGTTGTTATAACCTTGACCAATGCAATAACCTAACAACAAAAATCTACAGTCGGATGCAACCGACAGTAGGAGACCCTGTACTTTCCTTTGCAGCAGCTAATTCTAACAATACACACATACGCACATATCGCAACGTAAGACGCAACCACGCATACACACTTATGTACATACATACATTAAGTGCACGCTCGCTGCTCCCCCTTGCCTAGTACGGAAACTTTAATCTCGAATATCTCCGGTGTTTATTATCCGATTAGGCCACAATTCTCAGCACTAATAAATCATGAGATCATTATATGCTAAAGCAGAAGTATCTTTAAAATTGTGGGTGTGGTGGTTTTTCGCGGCTTTTTGGGGAGGGGGGGAGGTATCAAAAATCTAACACAAACTTGATCTGCTTACACTTTAGGGGCATCTAACTGCCAAATATGATGTCTCTAGCTCTTACAGTTTACGAGATCTAGGTGTTCATACAGACGGACGGACAGACGGACATAGCTATATCGACTCGGCTATGACTCAATCGAATAATAAACACCGGAGATATTCGAGATTAAATTTTCCTTACTAGGCAATGGGGAGCAGCGCGAGCGTGTGACTTTGCGCTATGTGTGTATGTGTGAGTGTCTCTTAGCGTGTGTGTTTGGAAAGGAAGGTACAGAGTCTCCTACTGTCGGTTGAATTTTTTTGAAGGAAGGTACAGAGTCTCCTACTGTCGGTTGAGTTTTTTTAGACCCTGTACTTTAAAAAAGTACAAAAGGGTCTATTAAGATTGTGAAAGCCCGAAATGCATGTAACAGGCAGAAGGGGGTGTGGCAGAACCCACAAAGTATATATATTCTTGATCAGGACGACGAGCTGAGTCGATCTAGCCATGTCCGTCTGTCCGTCCGTCCGTCTGTCCGTCCGTATGAACACCTAGATCTCGTAAACTGTAAGAGCTAGGGACATCATATTCGGCAGTTAGATGCCCCTATAGTGCAAGCAGATCAAGTTTGTGTTAGATTTTGGATACCTTCTCCCCCTCCCCCAAAAACCGCGAAAAACTGCCACACCCACAATGATACAAATGAGAGTTTTGGCATATAATAATCTTATGATAATCTTTATCTGCCCTGTGAATTGTGGCTCAATCGGATAATAAACACCGGAGATATTCAAGATTCAATTCCCTGCCATAGGTAAGAGGGAGCAGCGCGAGCGTATGTGTGGTTCCGCGCGACTAAACGTTATGTGTGCATGTGTGCGTGTTCGTTATCGTGTGTGTCATGGGCGACATGCCAGATTGGCGCCATCTGGTGGGGGAGATCAGAAAGTTGAACAGCGCCATCTATAGGAAAAATAAGGAGAGGGGCAACAAAAACTTGCCGCGTAGTTTGAGAGCGGAGAGAGAGGTTTGTAGCTCAAAGCTGCAAACAAGAGAAGGAGAACGAAAAAAGGGCAATGACAGCAGATCGTAGAGGGGACTCTAGGTCAGAAAAAAGATGGTGAAGTCAGTGAAGAAATAGCCAGACAAGAGCACGGTTGCGGTGGTGGAGAGCCACCGAGAAACAAAAAAAAGGAAAAGACTTGCCGACCGAGCAGAATGACCAACTTATATATATAAATATATATGTTATATGTTGTATGTTACTTGTTGAATCATACTGATAGAATTAAGTAATAAGTCC